>OX155959.1:14561380-14631380 GCA_944548615.1 Micropterix aruncella | reverse complement strand
ATCGCTGCTATTAACGGCGTACAAGAAACACTTTAGCCATATTTCAGCTGAACAGTCGCCAGAAGAATTTACAATTTAAATATCTACGTCATTGACGTATAATGTAACATTTCAGACAATCTTGACTTGGTGCCAGTTTCGTTCGCCGTCGTGGCGCCGTTCACACTGAATTCGCAATTAACACTGAAAACACTTCTACCTTATACCACTGAAGCCATAGCGTCTTTCCTTGGGGATTTTTTTTGAGGGATTGGGGAGGTGATTTACTAGCTTTCGGCCTATGTCCTAAATGTTACCGTTTTTTTTATCATTTTTTTTTTGTATCACCCGAAATTTCACGCTTAGGAAGCTAATGAGCCCTGTTGGAGTTGGTCACGAAGACCCATTTGTTCAGGGTCGGTCAAACTCACGGGTCAACACCCATCCAGCAGCCTCCACGCATGAAGTGCAAGCCCGGGCAGGACTCTGGCCTGAGGGCTAGTTTTCCCCAGGAGTCAATCTTCTGGCGCTCCTGGATGGTTTGCGCACTGTGCGGCGTCAGCCAAACAACTGTGCATTCTAATAGACGGGAGAGTCTGGAAACAGTACTGTCTCCTATAGAGCGGGGGTAGCTGTTCACCTTACGGCGACTCCTCTTGAAAAGACCATCGGCTACCCAATTCCGGGTAAACAGCCGGGCAAAGGATGCCGTGGTCCGCGTGGATCTCGCGGTAAGGTGTTGGCCGCTTACTTGCATGTGGCGGGGCTTGGCGGAGGACTGTTTTTGTCCTAAGTCATCTGCGCTCACCTCACGAAGGACAGAATGATCAAATTTCGTTAAAACTTCCTGAGGTGACGGGTACGTCCGTTGTAGTCGACAGCTCTAGTTAGGTTAAGTCATCATAACTTTTTTGCTTATAGTAGTATTTGCACGAAATAACTTGTGTTGTATTCTGCAATATATTGTTATTCTAAATTAAATATTATTTGATTCAAATAGTATCAAGAAAATTACTTATGAGCTTCTGAAGTCATAAAAATGTGTAGATGTATGAAAATTATCCAGTTCTAAATTAATTACTTAAAAAACTAATAGGTATTTTAAACTTGGCTTTATTTTAAAATGTTTTGTAATTTATAGCCGTTCCAATAACAGGCTATTTATAATAGAAAACATTCAGTATTTGGTAAAAATAAGAGATAATACTTTACCAGGGCTGAATATCCACTCACTCAATAATAAAACCGATTTAAAAAATGCAGCCAACGCATGCATTAACAATGCATTGCAGAATACAACACAAGTTACCTTGTGCCATTTTTACCACAACAAAAGTTATGACGACTTAAACCCAAAATTTCGGATTACAAAAAAACACAAAAAATACCCAGGTTTCTAGGACATAGGGTCTATCGGTAAAAGTTAGCAAATGTCCCATCTAATCCCCCCAAAAAATGTGTCGGTTTATCCGCCAAAGAGCCTGTATATCTTATATCTTCACATTTCGACCGGCGAATAGCTAGGCACCGGTGTACAGCTAATTGCTGCCAGTGCAGAACCTTATTTTAGGACGTTATTCAATTAAATCATGTTTTTCTCGATGACTCGAGAGCTATGGCTAGTGTGCTTTACACACAAATTACAGTGAAGGAAATCCAGAAAGTCTCGACAAGAAAAGCCAATAATATACAATTTATGTTTTATGCTATGTCATATATACAATACCTACACATGTACACAAGTACGTATATTATACACATGTACACATATACATGCATATATATTTTATTAATTTTTTTATTGTATTCTGGAACCAAACAGAATTACAACACATTAAAATACAAGGTGTAAACACGTTAATCGTCTCCTTTTTTGTTTTAATGACGATGGCATCGATGAGCAGGTAATTGCAACCAGTGCGAAAACTTACTGTATGATGCTATCCAATTATTTATTTTTTCTTGGTGACTCGAGAGATGTGGCTAGTGTGATTTACAAAAAATAATACAGTGAAGGAAATCCAGAAAGTCTCAAACACGGAAAGCCAATAGTTATGTCTTACGCTATTTCGTTGCATTTGCATAGTTATGTATTACGCTATTTTAAATATACAACACCTACACATGTAGGTACACAGGAACATATATTGTACACATGCACATAATCATAGATTTGTATTCACATAAATTTTATTTAAACGTGATTTACGTAAGTATAATTAAAATTTAAGTCAATCAGATATCTAATTCAATGTAATATCTGCTATAGCACAAGCTTAGCTTAGTCGAGTGACATGTGAGATCGTATTTATAAATTACACGACGACGGGGTTATTTTCTGCTATGGTTACTGCGATGGATTATGGGTTATTTTAAAGGTATTTTTGTGAATTTCCTGAATAAATAAATAAATGAATAAAATGGTATTATCTTAGAGGCACCACGGCTAGACTATCTAATATATTAAAAGCTTCGTTTTAAAACAACCAGTAAACACGCTTACATAAATTAAGAATTGTAAAGGCGATTTACGAACAAAGAAGGACTGACTTATTAAAAGCCATTAAACCTTCTCGTCGGCTTTTCGAGTATCCCTCATTAATATACTTATATAAGACCTTAAACTTTGGTTCGGCTGGCTACGCACATAGTATGGTAAGTTTTGCATTGCTTGTCCAATGCAAGTTATTCAAAAGGGATCAGAAGTTTGAAATCGTTGAAAAGTTGTTACCTAATGTTCGTCGTCCTTCAAGAAAGATTTTTTTTAATTAAATCAAAAAGGAAAAAATTGATACAAACTATACTTATGTTTTTACTTATTGACATATCACTATTCCTAGCTTTAAAATTCATTTCTGTGATTGGACGTTACCTTAACATTCGGTATTATATTTAGGAAAAGTCGATAAATGGGTCATTGAAATTGCATTTCTTATAAAATTTTTAAAAATGTACGCTGACAAAAACTTTTTGATTTGATTTGATTTGTTAATTTAATCGCGGTTGTTTGATATTATAAATATGATAAAAACAATTTTACCGCATTACGCAGTTACCGACATTTCGGCTATGTTATCGCCGCCGTTGTCCAGGGAAGACTCTTGTCGACCATTTCCAGTCCATCCTAAACGGTTGCAACATCGCATACTGCGGTTGCTACATCGCCGAAATATTTGGTGATACAAAAACCAAGCGGTAAATTACTTTTTATCCTATTTATAATATGAATGTATTTAAAAAAATATCAATGACTATTATAATTTTTTTATCAGTTATTAAATGACTGAGAAAATCGATGTAAGGTAGGATTATCTATAGAAAATAGAGGTAACCGGAAAATGAAAGCTTCTCTTTCGGGCGGCTTTAATTTCCTTGTTTTCACAAAGGGTTGTCATTAGTCGAAATACAACGGCCAAAGTTTGATGATATGGGGTATTTCTAAGCAGAGCCCTAATGAAGGGGGAACTAAGTCAACGTCAAGCGAAAAAACGTTCAGCTTCACTTTTTAGATATTATATTTGCGTAAATTTTGTGAATTCTAAATGATATAAAAGTGTGAAATTTGCATTTACAATAAGCTGGAACGATGTGAGATATTCTGAATAGCGCGTCGAAAGTGAGACTTAAAAGACTACCAGTACTCTTATCTCATCATCATAATCATTATTAATGATACAACTCATTGTGATTATGCATCCCACTCTATCTTGGGCTTTGGTTTTCCAATGGTTCATATTTTAATAGAGGTTATACACTTCTTCGTTTGTTCATCTTCTCCACAAGCTATCCTTCTGCGCACACCGAAGTCTTGCGAAATATTTTGCGTTCAAAAATATCTAGTGCATTTTCATCCGCTTTTGGGAGGATCCATATTTTTGAAACTTAAGTTGAGACTGGTCTAATGAGTCTTTTTTAGATGGCTGCCTTCGGCTCCCGGGACAGCAGACGGGATTTCATTTAAGAATGGAGTCGGATGTAACACCTATTTGAAGACATTAAACGTACTTTCACCTATTCACTTGTGTCCTCGCTGCTAATTAATGAGCCGGGATATGTGCATTTTGTAACAGATTCAAAAGTATCGGGGACCAACAACAAAAAGAGATGGATTCACTCTTCCAACCTGGTCAGCCTTGTATTTGTTTTTTCGTGATTTTTATTCAGGCCCATACGCTTTGCTGCTCTATCCAATACTGAAAATTCTTCCGTGCAGGCTTGTGTAGAGCATGTGATGACATCAATATCATCAGCATACGCCAGTAGGCGTACCAATTCATTCAAAATGGTGCCGATAGTATTCACGAAATATCAGTTACGTATTATCTTCTCAAGAGCCAAATTTAATCTCCATGTCTTAACCTATTGAAGGTGAGAAAAGGTTCTGACATTTATTTCTGCACTCTTAATCGGCATTGGACATTTGCCATTGCCAACTCTCTTTTTTCAACGCTATTAAACATAAAAGAGACAGCACATGCGCCATATCGAGTCTCTGTGTCTAAGCCTATTGAAGAAGTTGAAGAGTTCTGACATAACTTATTGCACTCTTACTCGGTATAGGACATTTGGCACTGAATTCTTTTTTAACTCTCCGAAAAATGAAAAGGACAGCTCTAGGCCCATATCGAAACTCTATGCCTCAGCCCATTGAAGGTGCAGAAGGGTTCTGACATATCTTTCTGCAGTCTTACCCGGCATTGGACATTTGCCATTTAACTCGTTGTTTTAACACTCCCGAAAATGAATGCACATGCACAAGCACACGCCTAATAATTCAAGGACTCCGCGATCAAACTTTAGCATCGGCAACGCTAAAAAGTTCGTGGAGGAAGGGAAAGACGCGTCGATGTGGTGGGCGGAGCTAGAGCAAAAATTATCTACCTAATTTTTTAGTTATTATACGGATGTCAAATGTTATAATAAGGGCGTAACTAAAAAAAATGCGCCCTAGTGCAAAACTGAACAAAACGCTCTTCTCCCTACATTCACTATGGCATAAGGATGTTTACTGTATACGTAGCAACATAACTTATGTATATTGTAGCTACATTATAAATCAGCGTATTAATATAGGGGCATTGCCTGTAACATGTTGCGAAACAAGTTCCCAAGAAATTCAGGGGGACACGCGGGATCACACAGAAACATAAATCGGGTGAATGACAGTTGTTCCTATGTTAATACGACACTTAACTGTTAATTTAATTACTGAATTATATTTCGGTGAAATTATATAAAATCATATAATTATATGTCGGTGAAAAATAAGAAGAATAATGTTAGTTTTTATTACTTTATTTTGAGTAGATCTACTAAATGTCAAACTGGTAAGACTAAAAAATACCTACATAGTATAATTACAAATGTGCAAATTTTGGCATATCTACATATTTATATTAACTAGGTACTTAATCTATTTAAAAAAAATATGAACACATTTATTTCTAGAATGGTTTACGTCTTGATCTACATTCTGCAAAATCGTCAATCAGTTTTGAGACATCCATTTTTTCGGCTTAGCGTTTATAGAAGAGTTGGATTTAACGTTGATCGTAAGCAGAAGTTCCATTTTGGGCTACTAGAGCAGTTCCTTACTAAAGTATTTCGGGGGAACTACTGTAGGCCCCGGTGCGCCGCACCGGCTGCACCGGATTAGTTACGACACTGGTTGTAATATCTAATATGTGAAATGAAAATGTCAACGTTCATTTTATAATACGCAGAAACGATGGGAGACATCCTGAATGTAATAAAACTCGCGAGAGACTTTATACAGCCGACACCCCCCCAATTCGCCGGCGATATGATCTCGTAAAAGTAATATTACACATGGGCCTCCGAGCAGACGAAGGAGTATAAATCTCTCCCAGGAGTAACGAACCGTTTGTTTGCGTAAAAGTCGAATACAAATGGTGCATTTACTGGAAAACAATCCCGCGAGTCTGTTTCTACAATTTATCTCTGAAACTAATGCGACACGTTGGCGGGCGTAGATTCTCTACGTGGTCTTATTTCATCACGGAAAATAAATTGACTAGGAATTGCATTTCAGGATTTTCTGAACGCAACGTTTAAATTGAACTACAATCATACGACACTGTTTTCTTTTGTTACTCTTAGGTTTTTGGTAGCAAACGTTTTTGTGCAGCTTGGGCCATAAGATACAATGTGTTCTCGGATCCGTCCAACTCACGATTCAGCTCCTATTCAGTAGCCTCCTCTTGTAAAGGACTACCCTGGGAAGGATTCTCGCGTCCTAGGCCTCACAGGCGCTGGATCGGTTTTCGGTTCCGGCGAAGGAGTCGGGAGACTATGGAAATATACTGTTTCCTAAGCAGCGTGGGTGGATGTTGACCTGTCGTCTTCCACTCTTAAAACGAAAAGTCGGCTACCTGATACTACCTGATCAGATCGGGCAGAAGATGCCATGGTCCGCGATAGATTCAAACTGAATCACCGCTGAACATACGGCAGGTAGAGGTCAGCGCAAGCGACCTCGAACCCGTGACCAGTCGGGAGGTCGGAGATAACCTGATGTTTAATTCCAGACGGAGATATTCTGCCACAACTGGTAGTCAGGGGGCGATGCTGCCCGCTGGGTCACCTTTCCGGTTGGCCTCTGGTGAGCATGTTGGTTTTGCTGGACAGTAGGTTTGTATCGTCCCTAAGTCTTCTACACTCACTTCGCGGGAGACAGAACGATCATAACCGAAAAATCTTTCTGGGGTGACGGGTTCGCCCACTGTAGTCGATACCTTTAAGTGTTCTTATAGGTCATGCCGTATTTATGTATACATCGAGTGCATATGCCTAGATTTCTCAGTGTTCCAGTTTATCTACGAGAGCTTCGCTAGCATAAGCTTCATCTTAAAAGAACAGAACTGGTAGTAATATATACACTCTCTGTTTTCTATTGTTTCTCTTAGGTTATGCCGTTTTTATATACACGAATATGTCTAGGGCAAAGAAACAGAAATTTTTCAGTTTTCCAGGTCATCTAACATCTAAATCTATAGTCGATGATAAAGTATTGACTCTTGCTTAAATAATGCTAAAGTTGCTGTTTTCATTCTATAGTCGAGCCAGCGATGCTTAAGGAGTGGCTCAAGCCAAGTATCCCATAAACAATGCTTGAGCAATGCTTGGAAATGTCAAACACAGCACTCCTCTCGTTCATTGCATTTACGGTATATTTTGGCATATTCTCTTGCCTTTTTATGTTTTTACCGACCTTTGATTCTTGAATTTAAATTGATTTGCTATTAGAGTGGAAATGTTTGTAAACGTTTCAATAACTCGGCCAGATTTCGATGGAAACGTCAAAATGACACATCAAAATAGCGGGCGGTGACGCAGCATATTTCTTTAATGTCAGGCAATGGATTAAAATGTGGAATCCAGCTTATATGTCAAAAGAAAACACTCTTGCAAAATAATAGACACAGTGGGCCCGATTGCGTTTCTTTGTGAATAAAAACTGAAATAAGTTCAAACGAACGAGACAGAGCAATACGTTAGAGAGGAATATGAAACGAACGATCGTCGATAAAAAGTACCTGTCGGACTTATACTCGTCCGAATAAATTTGAATACATTTCGTGCGGTGCTAGATTCAGATGCTTTATTTTTGGTGGGTAGTTTTAATGCGAAAAGGGACAACTATTCATTTCCCATTCCGATCTAGCGTATTGCCCGGTCTCGTTCACACGAACTAATTTCTGATTTTAGTTCACGAAGAAACGCAATCGAGCCCAGTGTGAATATAAGAGAGAATAAGAGTAGGTATATAGCAAAAGCTTTTTAACACGAAATATGAAAGTTTAGTAATTTATTTAGGAGTATTTTACGAAAAAAAAAATATTCTTCATTTTGTGGCTAATACTTTAAGTATATTGCCAGAAGAAACGGAAAGAATCCCAACTGCTTCAGTATTGTATAGAGAAGTTGCTTTTCTATAGAACTCAATCGATTCTTCAGCATTAGCCAGTGCTTGAGCGTGGTTAAGAAGTGTTCAAGCAATCGACTATAGATTTGGGTATTAGAAAGCTTCGTTAGCATCAAGGTAAGCTACATCAGTATAGTCTAGAAATGATAGCAAAAATATCTTGCTGACAGGAACTTTTATTATGTTCGATAACTATGAAAACCATTGAAGTTTCTAATTTCATCGGTTTGAGTCATTAATGGGCAGCGTATGGTCGATGTGTAATGTCAAGTTTTTTAAAGGCATTCAATACCTACTCAATAAAGCTTGTCAATTTGAACCCATTCACAGTATTAAATATATTTTCAAAATAATAATTTGGCAGCTGAAAATTTCGCTTTTAGTGAAATGGCATGGATGTAAAGCGCATACAAGTTCTCAAACAAAATTATAAATGCCATTTTTACCCGCCAACCAACCAACCAACCCCGACGGAATTAAATCTCAGTTGTTCCGGGAAATAAGCTTGATAAAAAATACACATTCCTCGGATTTCCCCGCAGCTTTGAAGGGGATTAACCCGTGCATGGGGAGTTACGGATATCCTGAAAGAGTCCTTTTTATAATGAACGAAAGCGAAGGAGGAATATATATATCCTTCTAGCCGTGTTCGGCCATAGCGACTGCATTGTAGATTCTAGTGAATTCTTTAATCTTCTCAGAGTCCACTGTTCGGAAGCAGTCAAGTGCGCAGGCGATATGGTGCACAGGTGGGCGCGCGACCACGGGTGTACTCTCTCTCTTCCTCCCTCTTCTGAACCCGATGGAACGGAGACCGTTACGACCAGAGAAAAGTTTGGATGCCGATAAAATCAAATAAATTAATTAATCGCCAACACAGCAATGGCTGTCATTGTTAAATTTGTACTCAATATTGCAGAGCTATTTTTTTCGGATTTAGTTCGTTTTTTCACACTGTCATTTATGAAATTGGTAGTTATGGCTTGTGGCGATGTTTAAGGTTTTTCTGGAGCTATTGTAGAGATGACCGGTGACTTATTGGTAGTTGTTGTAGTAGGCGGTGATATAGAAGATGCATTATTGGATTTATCCTGGTTTTCTGATGATCTCGTGTTGTTGCTGGAAGGAGGAATACATTTGAGATGGATAGGAAGTATATTGCAGTTGTTGCAATTTTGCTTCAAAAACTAGTAATTTCTTAGAAGATTTTAATAATAACACATTTTACAGTTTTTTATTAATTCATTTCTCTGGATTGAGAAGTTTATACTTAAGCCTGTCTCGTTCGTTTGAACTTATACTTAGCCAGGGGTTTTTATGGAAAAATGATAGCAACATGAGATATAATTTTATCCATCGCTGGATGTGTGCTTTCCAGAGTTACTGAAGTCAAGGACTTGGGAGTTTTTTTCGACCCCGAATTCAACTTCAAGGAACATATTAGGCAACTATCTACAACTTCTTTCAAGCTTCTAGGGTTTGTGATACGGCAATGCAAGCACTTCAATAATATTCGGGTTATGCGCACGTTGTACAACTCGATTGTTAAAAGTCGCATGGAAACGAATGCACTATTTGGAATCCGCATGAAGATACATATACCCCCATGCTGTAAAAGGTACAGTAGTGTTTTTTGAGATTTTTGTACTTCAAGCAGTACGTATTTTATCCACTTTTGTATCCGACTGCATTTATCACAGGCATGGTTGGCTATAATTCTCTCTGTCTCAGAAGAGAAATGCTGACCATGTCCTATGTTTCCAATCTAATTCGTGGTAAAATTACTGATAACCCTAGCTTAATAGCCAAGGTGGATTTTTTCATACCAAATAATTATCTTCGTGCTCGATCGCACCATCTTTTCGCGGAGCCGTTCTCGCGCACTAACCTTGCGAGTTGGAACTTGTTGGCGCGTGCTTTGCGACGCTTAAATGAAATTCACTCGATGGCACCAGATTTCGATATTTTAACCGCCAACCCTCACTTGTTTAAATTGCAAGCTATTAATTATTTATTCCTATATGATAGCTAGTATTATAAGTGTCATTTTATTAGTATAGTAACAGTAATATCTTTATTAATTTTACGTCTCAATGACTTGGTCTTACTGTTATGTTGATTAGTAATAGTAGTAGTAGTAGATGGAGTGGGGGGCTTGTTTCCAGCCCTTGATGTCACCTAGATCTGTAAGGTCTTTTGTAACTACCCACTGTGTGGTTAGGTCAATTGTCAGCTAGTAGCCCGGTACTTCTTACCAGACTAAGTAGGTCACTGACCTTCAAGTTGGGCAGATCGCTGGGTTCGAGAAAGGCTCGTCCCAGTAAACTGTGTCTTTTGGCGGCGAGCCCTGGACAGCGGCCAACAATGTGTATGCTGTCTTCAGGTTCCTCGCCACATATTCGGCAATCCTTGCTCTCAGTCAAGCCAAGGTTGAATAGATGAGCTCTAAGGGTCGTGTGTCCGGTGAGGAGACCGATAGTGGTTCTAAGGTTCTTCTTGCTCATGTCAAGTAGGGCCTTGGTTTTCTTCTGTAGTGGTTGCTCCATCATGGCTTTTGCCTGGCGACATCCCTGACTCTGTTTCCAGGAAGCCCGATGTTCCTGCTCCAAGCAGTCCCTGATGATTTTCTTACCTGTAGCGAAGGGGACCCCTACAGCTGGCTCCACTGGGCAATCCAGTGTGCCCAGTTTTGCCAGTCTATCGGCCTCTTCGTTTCCGGGTATGCCTTGGTGACCCGGTATCCACATTAGGGTGATTTTGTTGGATTTTCCCAATTTGTTGAGCTCCTGCATGCAGTCCCAGACCACAGAAGATTCTGTGGTGGCTTTAGCCAGAGCGTCCAGTGCTGCTCTGCTGTCAGAGCAGATGAGGATTTGTCTGTTTTTTACCTCAAGTCGACTTTGTAGTTTTATGCATTCCAATATGGCAAGTACCTCGGCTTGGAAAACCGTAGCGTATTGTCCAAGGGGGATGCTGATTCTGTGGTTGGTTTTGGGTCCGTACACGCCTGCCCCAAAACGTCCATTTGTTCCTGAGCCGTCGGTGAACCAGGCGTCTGCGTTGTGGCTTTGAAGCCACTGCGGATTTTTCCATTCTTCCCTGGTGGGGATTAGGATTTTATAGGATTTCTCTACCGAAATTTTTTTCCGTAGTCGATCCTGGGTCAGAGTGAATGGGCTTTTGTGGAGGAGGTTTAGCTCAGGATGATTGTGCCCTCCACGCTTCCACTCGCCCAAACACTTCAGTCTGTATGCTGTAAGTCTGGCGGAGTGGATGATGAGCTTGTCCAGAGGCGGGCAGCAGAGTGCCACCTCTAATCCCGCTGTTGGGGTGGTCTTCATGACGCCAGTTGCAGCCCTCAGGTAGTTACCTTGAAGGCTATTAAGCATTTTTACTGTCTCAAGCTTTTTCACCCTGGACCACCAGACTATTGCAGCATAGGTTAGTCTAGGCAGCAGTACTGCCCTGTAGAGCCATAAGGCGACCCTGGGTTTGAACCCCCAGGTTTTTCCCCATGACTCTTTTGCACGTCCACAACGAGGCATAGAAGGTTGTTCTCTTGCGCTCGAGGTGGTGCTTCCAATTGAGCTTTGGGTCTAGATAGACTCCAAGGTATTTAACTACTGTAGCGTATTCTATCTCCTTATCCCAGAGCTTGAGACACTCAACGGGTTCGGGTTTGTATTTTCTGGTGAAAATCATGGCCTTAGTCTTGCTTGGATTAGCGGATAGACCTCTGGCCTGGCACCAGTCTTGGGTGGTCTTAAGTGCTTTGTCCATGAGCTCCTTAAGTATTGATAGGAAGTTTCCTCTGACTACTATGGCCACGTCATCAGCGTAGCCGTAGACAGAGAGGCCTAGGTTTTGTAGATCTATTAGGAGTTCGTCTACAACGATGCTCCACAAGAGGGGGGAGATGACTCCACCCTGTGGACAGCCCTTAGCAGGGATTCCCGTGATGGAGGTGTCGCCTTGATAGACGGTCAGATTCCTATTTGATAGCATACTCAATGTCCAGTCAATAATGGTGTCTGGTATTCCTCGTCTGTGCATAGCGTTTTTTATAGTTGCATATGATGTGGTGTCAAATGCTCCTTCGATGTCCAGAAATACTCCCAGAGCGTAACCTTTCGCCGCTAACTGTGTCTCTATTGTGCTCACCAGGTGATGTAGGGCAGTGTCCGTAGATCTGCCCTCCCTATAGGCATACTGAGCATCAGCAAGCGGTTGAAGAGCTAGGTGGTTGTTTTTCAAGTAGCCGTCAACTAGTCTCTCCAGTGATTTCAGGAGAAAGGAGGTGAGGCTAATGGGTCTGTAGTCTTTGGCAAAGATGTGGCCGTTCCTGCCTGCCTTTGGAATGAACGTGACTCTTGCGCTGCTCCAGGCATGAGGGACGTGTCTGAGGGCTATGCTCGCTCTGAGTACCTTTGTTAGAGGGCCCAGCAGCTGGCTTAACCCTTTTTGTAGTAGGACTGGGTATATTCCATCCGGTCCAGGTGATTTGTAAGGGTCGAAGGTGCTCACGGCCCATTCTACTGCTTTTGGATTAACTATCTTGGCTGCAAGGGCCCACTCCCTGGGCTTGTGGAGCCTCTTGGAGTTCTCCCCTGCGGCAATTGGGTGTGAGGATTCCTGGAAGCCCGGAAAGTGTGTTTCCATTAGGAGCTTCAAGGTTTCCTTGGTGTCGCTTGTGTGTCCCCCCTCTGGTCGTTTAAGGCATCCCAGCTGGGGGCGGTTGTTAGAGCTGAGGATCTTGTTGAGCCTGGAGGCTTCGGAAGCTGTTTCCACGCTCTCACAAAAGTCCCTCCAGCTTCTTCGTTTGGCTTTAACAATGGCCTTGTTGTATTCATTTCGGGCGTTTTTGTATTCCTCCCAAAGATGTTGCGAGTTAGTGTTGTGATTTCTCGCCCTATTGAAGCACCTTCTCAGCGTAAGCCTGAGCTTGGTCAGCTCTGGGTTCCACCATGGGACCTTTTTTGAGAGGTTTTTTTGTTTCAAAGGGCAATTCTGCTCGTAGGCGTCTATAACGGCATTAGACAGTGATAGTGCAGCTGTTTCTAGTTGCTCTTTGGTGTGGAATCGATTCGGAACCGTGGTGAGCTTGATAGCCAGGTCCCTATCGAATCCTTCCCAGTTGGTATTTCTAGGGTTGCGAGCCCACTGAATTTCTAATGAGTGCCGAAGCGTTAGATGGATCTGCCTATGGTGATTAGTAATAAGTGAGTAAACAAAATAAATAAATAATAAATAAATAATACCACTCATCTACAAATTAGAAAAAGAAATCGTTACAAAAACATAAATAGGTTCATATTATCCTATTTTGTATGCTGATTCACAAAATGGACAGTTTTTCTCCAGCACCCTCTATTTGTTTTTTACAAACCCATCACAGTTGCTAAATAATATAAAATTTTGAATGTGATTAAGTTTACTTATTTATTTATTTATTTATAAAGAAAATCACATTTTTTTACTGCAGTACATAGTAACATTAACACTAGAGGCTTAAATGTAAATAGTAGCAAAATAAAGAACACCGCAGTCTACAATTTTTCAAATCAACGCCGCCTAACTAGGCCTAGGCCCGTACTAAGGCAAGCGTACCAAGTAAACAGTGGCTTGTGCATACTTAAGACTACTTAATTTAAAAAATATGCTGGGCATCAAATAATATTAAAATTTAACTAATAATAATAAACACTGTAGGTACAAGTTAATTATTAATCTAAAAACTAAGGCATCTATATGTAAATGCGTCTTTTAGTTTGTTAGTCTACGAATAATATCTAAGGTATTTAGGGGTATTTTTTTGTAATTTATTAGATTTCAATATTTTTATTTTATTATGGTTTTTAAATAAAACAAACTAAAACTAAAATAAGTTCAAACGAATGAGACAGAGCAATAAGTTAGAGACGAATATGAAACGAACAATCGTCGATAAAAACTACTATCATCAAGCAAAAAGGAAAGTGGCGTACCTGGGCCACGTGCTGAGATATGAGCGATACCAACGGCTTTAGATCATTATTATGGGGAAAGTTTGCGGTAAACGACGGGCTGGAAGAAGAAAAAAGTCTTGGTTTCGCGACATCCGAGAGTAGACAAACGTCTCAAGCGTAGAAGAACTAATCCGCTTGGCCCAAGACAGGGAAAAAAATCACAGAGCTGACAGCCAACCTCCTGTAGGAGAGGGACTATAAGAAGAAGAAGAAGTTGTGCACACCCATACGTAGGAGAACTGTGATTAATTCACACCTGCGCGTAATTCGAACCATCAAGATTGCTAGCAAATCAAATGGGACGTAGCGCCTCTATCGGTTGAAAAGATTACTAAATAGTCCTCCATTGCGTACGGTTTGTAAAAAAAATATTCGGTTTGTAAGTTTTTTGGCACATTTTTATTGGGGTTTTTGTGAAATTCGTAAGCTAATATAGCAATGTTGGTGTTAAGCTGTGCAAACTTAACATTGATTATCTATTATGAATATATTTGGCTATATTTATAGGCAGGCGTCGTCCGTCCATTCCCTGTCTCTGGGTGCTCAGGGCGGCAAGTTTGTAAAATTGCCGTTGTTCCTACATTCGTACCACTGCCATTTCTACTTTTTTTAATATTGATTAAATATGTTGAAAGAGAAACATTTTAGTTAATTTGTGTGCAATAATGTAAGGATCATTAATAAAAGTTCTCTTTTTGATATTCAAATTTCTATTATTCTTATTAATACCATTATATTATCCCTTTGTTCCTTAGGGGGTACAAATTACCCGCAGTTACCCTACATCTCGTTTAATCGTAAGCCGTTTCCAATCAAATCGGAGATCCCTACGCTGCTATTGACTACTCACATGGAGGCCTTTTATTATTTTTATGTCTATATAAAAGCGCAATAATGCTGTAATAAAATCACAAACAGGCACCGGCGATATGAAGTAGAGTATTGATTGACGGAAACCCTTCATAACAATTGAGTGTTTGCAGTCAGTCGCTTCAATAATGAATGGCTTTGTGATTTTAACGTGCACGAAATTGAGTTATTTATCATACAATTTGGTCGTACCACGAGTATTAAAATTACAATACGGATAGAAATAATATAAAAACAGACAGATTTTAGAAATAAGTACTCATACAAACTGAGTTTTAGTAAGTTGCTAAACTATAATCAATAAAGGAAAAAGGTCATCAATTTCGACCCAATGGAATTTTCAAAAATGTTGATTTTGATTCCAATTGAGTCAGTTTCCTATTGGAATCAACAACAAAAGAGCCAATTGCGTAGTCCCTGTGTGCTTAGTGGTCTGCTGCAATACAGTGACCTGACCAGATAGATTGCAAACATATACCTGCTCGATGTATTGAGACCGTGCCTATTTATAATGTCAAACAACCGCGATAGTCTTCGATTTTATAATAATACTGCAGTCTCAACCTGCAGCGACACAACATTAATTACGACAGTAACCGGCGTCTAGTCGATCAATTCCTTTCAAGGCCTTCCTTTCGCCGCAAATCGCCGTTAAACGAAATATGAATCTCTTTTAAATCGTTATTTCTCTCTCTTCCTTTCCCCCACCTTTTTATGTCTATATACTTTCCTCTTTACTCTCTACTTACTCTCTTCGCTCTTTTATCAAACCTCCAACTCAATTTACCACCTTGTGTCATCCCAAGACTTTCTTCCAGTAAGTAGACAAGGACGGATTTCATCTGAATATGAATTTCATAAATAAAGTTGATGAGCGATAAAGACGAACCCGCTTTGGTTCCATTGCCATGCCTCGGGCGACGTGGGTCGTTTCTCTGCTAAGGGCAGGTTTGGGCCAAGCGCCAACAAATAACGATTGATAACTTGATGGACCGATTTGAACCACAGTCTTTTTAACTGTTTCCAGGACCAAATGATGCCTGTATACGGATACAATGGGATTCAGCGTTTGGGCGCTATCGTGGAGATATACACACAGCCAGACACACGATCAGACATACATACAGACAAACACACAGACACACTTCGATCTGGAAATCGTTTTAATTGTCTCAGGGGAGGCTCAAAATGGATATTTTCGTCTTCATCTCGAAAACAAAGTTTTTGCGCGTTCACAATACTTTCCCTCCTGGTCGGTTGGTGAGCCGGGGAGTAATTATCGCGTCATCGACAAATTTACTAAAATTCATAACTAAACATAACTTCCCCGGCGCCGCCCGAGATCGGGGTCATCCTGCGGCGTCGGTGTCGGGCAGATAAGAATGTGGCCCCACGACACTGCAGGGAAGGGAGGAGGGGAGAAGTCGCCGAATACTGCGGGTTCTTGGCTGCTCAGGTGTCGGCGGATGCCACATTGCCAGCAGGGCTGGTGCGGTGGGCGGCAGGGGGACCCCTGCGTCCCTAAAACAATCCTCCACATTTCATTTATCGACCCATATCCTAAAACATTCCTAAAAACTCCTTCTAAGCATATGCCTCCCCTCTATCTCATTATGTTGCATTAATTCGCATACTAATAAATATCCCCTTAATCTCTCGTTCATGTCTTTGGACACGCCGGGTGTATCCTTAAATCATATCCTTTCTTATTTACAATATTTCTATTCTACTATGTAATCCCCTTCGTTTATTAAGTACACATATTTTATTACCGCAAGAATGTGTGCGTCGCGCGTGGGAACGCGTCACATGTCGCGATTTTCTCGCTCTGTCCGTGTCGGAGAATATTATAATAAAATATAGTATATATTAAGGTATATATATATAGGTGGCCCATAGGTCCTTTGAAATGTAAATTTCTAATGAAATGCATACCTACGGCACGCAGAAGGGTCGCGGGCTGGGCAAAAACAGTATTCTGGGAAGTCAATCGCCATTGAGCATTTTACCGGTGCGGACTCTGCTATTTGTGTGGGCGAGATTTATCGGAACAATGATTCCGCAACCATTAAGCGGCATAAATTTCGAGAACATCACAATCTCCACAACTTTAATGACACTCCAACTGTTCAAACGATTAAGAACTGGATTGCTAAGTTTAAAGAGAATGGTTCGACGTTAGATAAACAGCGGTCAGATCGACAAAGGACATCACGGTTGGAAGAAAACATCGGCATACTGTTAGTCTGTTCGTGGAAATCCTACCCAGTCTACTTGTAAACGTTCCAGTACATTCAACGCATCCAGAACATCGTTACAGCATATTTTAAAGAAAGATTTACGTATGCACCCTTACAAAATTCAGTTGGTGCAGGAATTAAAAGACACTGCCGCTATCCAGAGACTAAATTATGCGAATGAAATGTTTAGCCGCATTTCTTCATTCAATAACGTGGTATTCTCTAAATAATCTCACTTCCATATTAATGGGAGATAAAGGAGGTAATTCCCAACAAAAAAAAACTTTCTACAGCATGGCCATAACTATATTGCACGAAGGTTATGAATTTTTGTTTTTTTTTTTTCAATGAAACTACCGAGTTTTTTTTACAATTTAATCATTAAAAAAAATAATTGATTGAAAGCCATAAAACAAAAGATGTTGTATTATGACTCGATAATGTATCAATAATACAAAAATTGTTTTGTAGCTCTTGGTACCAAATTTAACGAGCAATGAATTTTTTTCCGTAAATTTTGAAGCGTTACAAAAATTACTTCTCACTTTAAGAGCAGCCTGTGAAAATAAAAAGAAATACTGAAAAGTGACTCGGTATTAAAAAAAATGCTAATTTAACGCTGATTCAAATGAGGTAAACATTTTAGTGTTTGATGTTCAGTTTTGGTTTTATGTTCGTTTTTTCATATCAAGGTGCAAATTTCATCAAATTAGCCGTATTCAAAATAATTTATTAGTTTATCATAAACGGCTAGTTTTTTATCGTTGAAATACTAGAACTGTTCGGTCACACTTAGGATTTATGAAATGGACAGACACTCTTTCACACTAACCATTGCTTCCTTTGTCAAAATGTTTTTTTATTAATTAAATTAAAAAAAAACTCGGTAGTTTCATTGAAAAAAAAAACAAAAATTCATAACCTTCGTGCAATGAAGTTATGGCCATGCTGTAAAAAGATTTTTTGTTGGGAATTACCTCCTTTATCTCCCTGTTTCGTTTGATCTACGACTTTTTGGCCACCCTGTATGTATAAAACCAACTGCATCTTATTAAAGAAAAATAGTGCTTCATAATTTCTAAACCGATATAATATAATTTACACAGTGAAAGGTGTACATCCCTTATTGCCTCGTGTAAATAGTAGGACCGCGGGAAACGACGACGAGAAAGCGAATCGCGCATCTCAACGCCCGAGGGATTAAAATTAAATTTCTCGCTATCGTAAACCACCAACCGATCTTAACGAGAATACGATATTTCGAATTGACATTTTATTTATTGAAAACAATATTCAAATGCATCGCTTGGGGGAAATCGAATCCGCGCGAAAGATACATTAGTGATAATGAACAAATATTGGTCTTTACCTGTGAAATTGCTAATTCTCAATCCTGGCTATTTTGAATTCAAATATCTAGCACTTGTTTTATAATTCTATATTCAAATCATTACTTTAAGTACTTTTTCGAAATTAGTCATTCATTTGTTTTCGCATCATTTGATTTTACTATGACATAGTTCTGTGCAAAACTGTGAAAAAGTAAAAAAATCGCGTCATTTTCGAATATGAGTTCCGACGAGGCACCAGCGATATATATATAGCTCGAAGAAACAATGTTGTGTTTGGACCAGCCACTACTAACTAACGCACGGTGCATATTTGGTTCAATCGTTTTCGTTATAAAAAAAAAGATTTAATATTCCGAGAGCCGGTCATACGGAAACCCTACATCATAAGATACAAAGACAGATCGATGATTATGCATGAAAAGCCGAATAAAAGATATCCTTTGAAAACTATAAATCATTAAATTTCACTTATGGTATTTTATTCTGGAACCAAACAGAACTACATACAATGCAATAAAAACGTGTTTTAAAAGTAACAAAAATCCATTAATGTGTTTCCGAATATATAATGCAATATAATTGTATATTGTTTCCGCTTGAGAATGGGGGGAATCAGGATGGGAATGAAGGTTAAAAGAAGAGACAAAATAGATAAAAAAATATTATGTATACAGAACTACATACAATGCAATAAAAACCTATTTTAAAGTGACAAAAATCCATTAACGTGATTCCGAATATAAAGTATACAAAATGAACGCAATATAATTTTATATTGTTTCCGCTTGAGAATGGGGGGAATCAGGATGGGAAGTGAGGTGAAAGGGAGAGACAAAATAGATAAAAATATATTATGTATGTATATAAATATATTTATATTTAATTTTAGGTATGATATATAGGTATTATAATGAATATACTAAAGATAAAATTAAGTCCATGAACTAAATTAAATGAAATATAATATGTATACATGTTTTGTGATAATCTAGATAGACTCTAGATTTTTTTAAATTGAATTCTTATAAGAGGTTTTTGATGAGTATAATATGTCCACACTTAAAAAGTCTGTATTATATCTATGACACGCTCTGTGTAGAAATGCATTTTGCGATGCGTTGGTTTTCACAGCGGGGAGATGAAATAGTCGATGCGATCGAACAGGGCAAGGAGTAACATAAAATTCAATGCGCTCCAAAATCGCGTTCGCATCGATGGAATTATTTACCAACCCATGCAAGTATACGGCATCTCTGTTAAAAAAAAAATGCTACTCCCGGTGCACTTTTTAAAGTCAATCCTATTTTATGAGGAGCGTATTTTAATTTTCGTTCCAATTTCGAAGAAATTGTCACGCGTTGTGTAAAATATTTTTTTTAATCGCAATTGGAACCAACATTAAATTACGCTCCTTACACAATGAGTTGGACTTCAAAAAGTGCACCGGAAGTAGCAACTTTTCTTTAAGCAGTACAAGAGAAATGTAATGATTTTTAGTTTTTCAGTGATATCTTTTATCCGGCTTTTTATATTCGATTTGTCTTTGTACCTTATGACGTAGGGTGTCCGTATGGCCGGCTCCCGCCCTATAAAGACAAGCCGCGTGGACAGCCGGAAACGCAAGTCGATAGTGAAGAATTGAAAACGATAGTGGAAGTGGAACCATTACAAACCACGTCAGAGTTAGCAGTAGCCATTGGTAAAAGTGAAAACACAATCTTAGATCATTTGTATAAAATTGGGAAAGTGAAAGAACACGAAAGGTGGGTACCGCGTGAATTGAGTGAAGCCCAACAGCAAACACGCGTCGAGTGCTGCGTCACATTACTCAGCCATCGCAATAATAAAAGGATTCTGATTCCGAAACTCTCCGTCACCGATTATACTCTCCGGATCTTGTTACAACTGATTTCCACTTTTTTCGGAATTTAGACAACTTCTTGTTAGGGAAAAAAATGAAATCCGATGAGGCAGTCAAAACCGCCGTCAAAGAATTCATTGATTCTCGCTCCCAGATTTCTTTTATTAAAGGAATCAATGAACTTCCTATAAAATGGCGGAAGTGCATCGATAACAATAGTACATACTTCGATTGATTAAATATATTATTTCCAAATAACAAAATACTATTTCTTTTTCGATATTGAACGGCAATTTTATAGGTAAGGACCTAATAATACATACGTATATTTAAAAATCGCCCGTAAATCTAACATTTTGTTTTTTCTACCATGGTCAGTCGAATTGATGTTTCAACCGTTTGCTGTTGAAGTTTGTTTTTTTTAAATTAGATTACTTTAAAAGGCGGTCGTTTTGATATCAGTGTCCCAGACTTTTATAATCGCAGCTGGAACACCTTACTGCAGAAAGGTAACGATTTCATAAAATCGTACCTTTTTGCAGTATTAATGAAACCACCTCTTGGCATTTCAATCGACTGCCGTATAAAACAATCTTATCTTAGAGCAATTTTCTGCTTTTAGTTTATATTTTTATTATTCCTACCTAACATAACATTCCTAATATTGTAATTAGTATTATAATTATTATTTGTTACCTACCATATATTGATTATTGGCATGCTTTTTGATTACCATATTATTATTATTATTATATTTTATACCTTTTAGGATAATTTGAAATGTTTATTTTTTACTAAAATTTTATTTTCCCTATTTTATTTGTTTTCCATAAATATTTTTATTGTAATTGATAGTGTAAAATTCTAGTGTTAGTTTACCTATCTGTGTGATTCTAGGTTTTTACGAATATTTTTAATTGATATCACGGCATTCTTCAATATATTATTTAATTATCATTAGGCAGTATTTAATTATACATATCTGAGCCTATCTTAGTGCGGACGTCTCGTTCGATCCAGTTAGATTAGATTTATTTAATATTATTTTTGATAAATAAAGAATTAGAATTTAAATTTTTAATATATACATTTTTTTTTAATTTTGATGTATACACAAAGAAAAGCAGTTTAACCATGTATTATAATGGTGTCACGGTAATTATCTACAAGAATAATTAATTTTATTTTTCGCGATGTCTTTTTAACAGAGAGATATATCATACAACTTTAAATTCGACGTAACGCCATTACACGTAATGTTATGACAGTGATACGATTGGACTGGATCTCATCGCATTGTAATCGCATTGGAAACGCCAACATACATCAACCAAGCTTACGCCAAACTCAATTAACGCTACAGGGTAAAGGCTAATGACACTACACGGGAAGCTACCAACCCCAAAAGCAATTTCAAAGTAACTTATAAGGTCTTTTTCTTAAATACATCTTTTATGATGTAGCAACGGAAAAACGTCGAAAAACTTCGCTAATGTACAAGTTGTCATCATAAAACAAAAGTGGGCGCCACTTCCGCCGGCGCCCGTTGCGATCCTTTTACTATGATCATGCATGCATGGAAAACTACACGTAGAAGATTTTATCGCGACTTTCTTTTACGGCGTTCTTTGCTGTAACTATCAAAACTTTCCGATGTTAATCACGAAGTTTTTGAAGGCTTTTATGAAAAAGTTTAGCATTTTAAGCGTGTAGTGACCGAGGATGAGGAGAGTTAGGGGAGGGAGGTAAGGCGGGGGACAGGTTGGTGGTTGCGCGTCTTATAGGGGATGACATAGTTAACTAAGATGAGGGTCAAATTCGAATATTCGTAGAGGCAGTCGATATCAGATTTGAAAATGTGATAATATCTTCCATCATCATTAATATAAGTCGTATATAAATACAAATTCATATTCTAATCGCTTTTTTTATTATAATTTTTCAATCGTTTTAATTCACAATACTCAAACCTAACTAGGCTTCTGTCTGTCATAAAGAAGACAATTTAATTTAATTCAGTATTCAGTATTCAATGTATTCATTCAGAATCTATATATATATAAAACAAAGTCGGGTTTGTTCGAACACTTATAACTCGAGAACGGCTGGACCGATTTTAATGGTTTTTGATTTGTTGTACGGGTGGCGCAATAGAACGTGCATATTTAAAAAAAATATAAAAAAATAAATACAACAGGTATAGTTAAAATAAAACTGAGGAATTGTTAAGTAAGAACTGAAGTTTATTTTTTAAAAATAACATCATCTAAATGATGACCCTCTCTACGACGGCACTCCTCTAACCGCAAACGGAAATTATTGAAAACTTTGTTCAGTAATGCTGGTGTGATTGCTGCCATTTCACCACGGATATTCTGCTTGAGCTCGTCGATGTTTCTTGGATTATTGCTGTAGACTTTGTGTTTAAGGTACCCCCACAAAAAAAAGTCAGGAGGCGTTAAGTCCGGACTACGTGGGGGCCATGGGATATCACCTCTCTTTGAAATCACTTTTCCAGGGAACATCTGTTTCACAACCGCCATGGAGTCATTAGATGTGTGACAAGTGGCTCCATCTTGTTGAAACCATGTCCTAGAATTCCTTATTCTTGAATTTTCAAGTTCTGGAGCCAAAAAGCCTTCCAACATAGCAACATAGCGTTGGGTATTAACAGTGACGTTTTGTCCACGCGCATTTTCAAAGAAAAACGGACCCACTATTCCTCTGCCCGAGATTGCTGCCCATACTGTCACTTTAGGACTATGCAGTGGTTTCTGATGTTTAAGTTTAGGATTCTCACTATGCCAGTAACGACAATTTTGACGGTTTACGAACCCATTCATGTGAAAATGAGCCTCATCAGAGAAAAGGATGTTGTCACAATTGGAAAACCGATTCAGCATTTCATCAGCAAATGCGAGCCTTGCTCCGAAGTCAGATTCTTTCAATTCTTGTGTTAATTGCAGCTTGTATGGATGCAATTTAAGATCCAACTTTAAAATTCGTTGCAAACTTCGTCGCGATAAGTGTAAGACGGACGATCTCTTGCGAGTAGACATTTGTGGTTCTCCTTGTACCGACTGCATAACTCTCTCAATATTGTCTTCGGTCCTAGATGTTCTTGGACGACCTTTTGCTTTGGGTTTAAACGTTGAGCCAGTCTCTTCGAAACGCTTTATCCATATTTTAATTAAATTAGCACTCGGAGCTTGACTGATTCGCCGTAGTTCATATTCAGAACAATATAGTCGCCTAATAACAACGTATGAACGAGAGGTCTGGTAAAACGCGCGCACGCAAAATGCGCGTTGCTTCCCGTCGAAGTGACTCATAGTAACTAAAACTCCATGAGCCCGCCTAACCAACGAGGTAAGGTTCCCCCCGCCCGCGCGCTTTCCACCCCGCCAAAAAAATGATGCAATATGCACGTTCTATTGCGCCACCCAGTATTTGGCTCCGTCCCGAATAGCAGAATAAAAACATTGGAAAATTACCAAAAAAATAAAATAAAAGAAAAAACATTTTCCCATACATATTATTTCCGAAAAAATAAAATAAAAGAAAATTTTCCGAAAAAAATAAATAGGTAAAAGAAAAAACATTTTCCGAAAAAATTAAATAAAAGAAAAAACATTTTCCCATATATTTTATTTTTACACCACCAAAAATAAACCTAATAGAAGCATTCCAGTGGGTGGCTTTGTCACAAAGCAAACAACCGTAGTCATCCAATGCAGGAGCGGGCCCACCAAAAAGCCCGCCTAAAACCCGCATCAGATATACGGCGCGCAAGGCGCCGCTACTAAAAATTGGTGAGAGAGGGTCTAATTGCCAACACCCGAGCTTCCAGTGCTAACTCTAAGCCGGAAAACGGGATCGCAGAGGCCCATGGGGCGCCTAAACGCCTCAGAGAGGGGACAAACACTCCAAGACCCTCCCATCAGGCGACAGGGAAAAGACCAAAGGTGCCGACCAAGGTTCTTACGCCCAGGCCACCAAAGGACTCCTCAGGCCAGCCCTCATAATAAGGGGCTACCCTGACAAAAAAAACTTGGAGCCGGTGACATAATCGCCATCCCGAAAAGGATCAAGGTGGCCATCATGGAAATTCCTGATGGCACTAAAACACCATCCTTCACCGGCAGCTAGGGGAGAGACGGTGCACTCGTCCTCTCACCCGACCTCACTGCCGACCAAGCACTCGTATTCCTCGGCAAGCAAAATCCAGGTCTGAAGACCGATGGGTGGGTCGTCACTAAGAGGAGCATGAAGAAGAATGCCACGAGCGTCCACTTCGCGTGCCTGGTGAGCGACTCCTCATTGGCCGCTCTCAGGGCCTGCAATTTCTGAGCCTACTGTGTGCTAGCACGGTCAGCCGTAAGGCTGCTCGATAACAAGCCTAGGAAGGTGTCGGACGCAGCAGAGGGAACGAAGAGAGGAGCATCAAAATGAACCACCCAAAAGTCCCCATAATCCAGATTAACTTGCACCGCAGCAAAATTGCCTCGGCGATATTAACGAGGAGCATGGCTGCGGCGCAGACATGTATAGCCCTAATTCAAGAACCTTGGCTCGTTAGAGGTGCTATAACTGGATTAGGAGGTTGCGGAACCATTCATAAGGCCCAACCGACTCGGAAACTCAGGGCCTGCGTGGTCACAAAGGGCGTCACAGCCACTTTTCTGCCCCAACTCAGCGGCTATGACCTAACGATAGTTTAAACAAAAGGAGACAGAACAGTGGATCTACTCATTGGATCAGCATATATGTCTTATGACTCTACTGACCTGCCACTGCAAGAAGAAATAAAAAACCTAGTGATCTACGCGAAGCGACGCGGGCTGCAACTCCTCCTGGGGTGCGATGCAAACTGCGAATTTTTATAACCAATCAGTCGTTTATAAAAAACAATTGCTTATCAATATTATTATAGATGGTATGTATATATATTATTATAAATTGCTATTAGTTTAACAGTCAATGCTATCATCGCCATTTGCATTTTTCCGGTACACACGGGTTGCCAAATCGTGCTATAGAGTTGAGCAATCTAATACCATATATAATCAATGTTACTACTATGCAAACATTTCAACGCAATGAGATTTCCTCAATTGCGACTTATACGGCGCCATTAGCGGGTGGTATTCAATCGGACGCAATCCGTGAGATCAATTTACTAATGGGCAAACTGCTAAAACTCTTCGACGCCATCCCTCTGGCGGCTATATTTTTCTCTGCACGCGGCGCCAGCCAAATACTTTACTTTTATTTGCGCAATTTCACCTTTCCACTGCTTTGCGGAGGTACTTCAGAATCGGTCTGCTTTAACGAGAACATCAATTCGTAATCTATTGGATACAGACTTTTTAATAAAAGTAATGAAACATTCTTTCAAACATTGTTAAGCTTACGTGGTCTGTGAAGATCGCTCATTGAACTACACTCAAGGGCAATGAATCCGGGTCATCAATATAACCTTATTATATCGGAAAGTAAGAATGCTAGCTTATTCAAATATATAGTACTTTATAGACTATCTCTTGTTCTCTTCTCCGTCGTTCCCTGATTACTGATGATCGTGTTCACTAGACAACAGTTTGCCTACGAGGCTCCTCCACTTCTACCTGTCTTCTGCATGCGGGTCCCAGATTGTATAGATGCTTTTGTTACTTCTTTTATGAAGTCGTTCCATCTGGTCGGTGATCTGCCTCTGCTTCTTCTCCCCTCCAAAAACCTAACCTAATCCCCGGAAAGCATTTTCTTCAAATTTTCTGGGTTTCAGTACTGCATGACCCTTCTCATGCATACGGTGGAGAGCCTCACTTAGATGCCGAGTTCTTCAAGAACAGATTCGTTTGTGCGGCGTGCTGTCCATGGGGTTCCTAGCATTTTACGCCAAAACCACATCTCCAATGCATCGATTTTGGTGCGTGTCAGAGCCTTCAGAAAGATCGGTCAGAAAGATAGGTCCGAGAAAGATCGAGAAAACCAAAGCTCGAACCAGCCTGACCTTAGTCCGCTTACTGATACCTCGATTCTTCGACAGCCTTTCTAGCTTGCTCATGATCGACTTTGCCATCTGGCTTCTTCGTGAGACCTCCTTTTCGCAGTTTCCGTCGTTGCATATCATGGAGCACAGATATACAAAGTCTTTCGTCTTGAAGGTCACTCAGATCGTTGGTGCATTGCATGGTTCCAGCCCGGTCTACAACATAGACTATTTAATACTATTCAAAGAAAGTTAGCTAAATCAAATTTGCCATCAAATAATGCCATCAAAACGGCCTAAACTAAATAAAAGATAAATTAAAATTGTTTCTGGTTTTGTGATCTCTGACAAAAATACGGTTGTGTCACTCCAAGACTTTGTTGGTAAGCCAGGGACTGCCAGGGACAGCCAGGGACTTATTTAATTTGTATATCCATTTCATAAATAAATTTGATGAGCTTTTGGCGAAAATTTTTATGCGACCCAACGCAATGAAAATTTGAATTTCAACCGCGTCATCTCATTCATTTTAATAATCAAATTGCAAAAGCAGGTCGCCGTGAGCCTTCGAATTTGAATTTTGAACGAGCCACGCATTGGAAGCGTTGGCGTTTTTAAGGATCTTAGTATTTAATTGATATATGGTGGAATTTAAATATTATTTGTGTCGCTTGTATTAATGAGATATTCCGACCGAAATTTCTCAATGTGATTTCGTCCCAACAAGGCACTTTTTCAAGTCTTAAAGTCCAATATTTAGAGATTGGCGTATGACTAGCGCGCCCTCTGATGGGCCGATTTCAACCACAATATTTTCAACTCGCCATGACCAAGATGCATGCCAAAGGAGAATGCCCATTCTAGTATGAACAAATTTACTTTTTTATTTTTTTTGTATATCCATCAAATGATGTTTCATCTATTCAGTGACATTGTCAGATTCTTTGTAGAAAATTACTTCGAGAATGGTTTTCCCATTTCAGAAATATTAACAAATTAAAATAATATATTTTGAGTGTAGGTTCAGCCACATATTGAAAAAAAATATATAAGAGATGCAACCTATTATCTATTTTAAAAGATTGAGATATTTCAGGGGTTTAAGATGAGTTTAGTAGGTATAGGTTATAGCAGTGATAGTATATAACAAAAATCATAATCATAATATAACAAACAAAAAAACTCGGTGATAAAACAAAAATGACAAGCTTGAAATATGAAATCAAAGACTATCGCTGTTGTTTGACATTATAAATAAGATACAAAACGAATTTACTGCGTAAAGTTTGCGACACACGACGTTTCGGCGATGTTGCAACCGCCGTTGTCTACCCTATACAACGGCGGTTGCGACATCGCCGAAACGTCGAGTGTTACAAAATTCAAGCAATGAATTTCGTTTTTATCTTAGTTATGCTTGCATACTTTTATTGAAACATGACTGTCAACAAACTTAAAATTCAAAATGCGACATAGGGCGTGCTAAGAGAGCAAATTTATGCCGTATTCATCACGGCTAACGCTTTGACTACTTTATATAATTAATACATCGCTGAAATCTTAAGAAATTTTAAGAAGAAACCTTAATTACGTGGGTATGTCTTACTTTAATAAATTAGCTAAAAAAATTAAAAGACTTAATATATAGTGAAGGCAAAAAATATTCATCTTGTTTCCCAACGTCAGGATCCTTCTAGTAGTCCTAGTTGATGAAGAACTATGCGATATAAATTAATTTTGGCAAATTTTCTCATTTGTATCACTGTTCTACAATTTACTATCTAAAAAAAAAAATAATTAAATTTTAACTGACTAGTCCATTCATTTACTTAATATTTTATTATTAACCCTCCAGCCGCAGGCGATTTTCTCATTTTCTCGTACAAATTCGCGGGGAGATTTCAGTAAGTATTTTAAATATTTGCGTTTGTATATCATTGACCAGGTTTTGTTGCTATTATTTCCGGAGTTAGAGTGAAAGGAAATGCTGGAAAAGCAGCCGTCATATTATCCATAACAACTTCATTCCACACACGACTTGCTAGATCTACGTCGTCCTCGGATTCCTCATCACTCGTACTGAAAGTCTCTTCCCAAATTTTTGGATTCATCGATGTCCTGCTGATTGTTGATTCTGGAATGCTTTACCAAATGATGTTAGAACAGACCCCAGCATCTCCTCGTTCAAGGAGCATATAACACTAAAATCCATACATTAACCAACTCACCTCTCCCCCTCCTTTTTGCTTCCCTTTTCTTCCATCCTCTGCTTCCTTGCCTCTGCGTCCTTATTTAATTGTAGTCATTTATTTTACTTTTTTTATTATGTGTTTCTTTCTAGTTTCTGTTTGTTTTGTTTTTATCACTTGTATTTTTTATTGTTCTTTTGCGTAGCCAACGTACTTAATATGTTATAAACTCAAGCTATAGGTTAGCTGATAGATATTGCCGCAAGGCAATAAGCTCGCCTTTTTTATTTAAAATAAAGAGTTTTTTATTATTATTATTATTATTATTATTATTATATCCGACACATCAGAAAATATTACGCGTTTCGGTATATTGACAATGAATATTACGCGTTTCGGCATATTGACCTCTCAGTGGCTCGTGCCAACAAGGGTTCCACAGTATCCTCCGAACCAGCAATACAGTTTGTGCGGGTTGGTTCTAAAGGCAAAAAACATCTCACTGCAAACCCTTTCTCAATAATCTAGAAAGCTTCAGATTGGATTATGGAGGTCGATTCGGTCTCTAAGCAGTATAAATTCCCTGAAAGTCACAGCCTTGCGTCCAGATATAACTCTTTACTCTCTATCTCGGAAGATGGTCCTTATCGTAGAATTAACTGTTCCATGGGAATCAAATATCCCAAAATACTACGAGTACAAATTAAATAAATACCGTGATCTCGCAAATGCCGTCACCCGGAACGGCTTCACTGTTCACCTTCACGCGGTGGAAGTAGGCGCTCGTGGCCTGCCAGCTTATCTTTGTTTCACCTTTTTAAAGATGTTGGTCTCTCCAGAAAAAAAATCAACTCCTATCTAATCTAAAAAATTATCTAAAACCGCGATTTCTGCATCTTAAATTCTATGGCTTTGAAGGGGGAGTGAATGGGTGGTAAGGTGAACGCTCACATGTGGTAAGACAGCTGTCCTAAACCTACCACAGCCGGTCGCTAGTCCGGAATCCACCGTTCACCTCCCAGAAGTGTAATAATTATATATGATGGGCCCGATTTTTGGTCGGTGGATTCCATGGCAGCTCCGTTTGTATTTTATTTTTTATTTAGGGTCACAACTGAACGGATAGATTGCGCACAAATGAATGTAAAGTATGCGAAGCGACACGACTAAATCATTTTTGCCTGGTTACTGTGGACAAACTGTTAAAAAGCAGTCGGCCCCATTCGCACGTGTAGCTTGTGAACGTGAAATTACCGTTCGTCTATGTTGACGGGGAAATAGCGTCTCCTGACGCAGACATTACCCAGAAAACATATGTAACCCTATAATGGCGTGCCCCGCCATTTCTCAGGGAAGGAGCTAAACGCGTAACGTCGCCCGCAGTTGGAGGGTTAATAGACTATTTAATTTTTTATCTATATTATCATACAGCACCTAATTTATTTACTAATTAAACTTATTATTTAAAATTGCAATTGTTGTCATCTTTTATTTCATTCTAATGGACTATTTTATTTAAATTATAATAGACAGAATTATTACGTATTTTTGTGGATTATTACTAATGCATTTGGTCCCCCCAATACAATTTGTACAAGCAACGAATCGAGCGTATTCAAAATAAAATCTTAAGGCACTTGTGCTTTAGGGAAAATAAATCTGTTGAATCGTACAAGGACAGATTAGCTCTTTTTAAACTGGATAGTTTTAAGCTGGATAGAAACATCATATCGCAAGTTGTGCGCCACAACTTGCGATATGATGTTTCTCTACAGCGTAATAAATAATATTTTTGACAGTGCGTCGAAAAGATATCCATTCTGGCTCCTCCTCGCATTACTCGGAACCCGAATCTGTTTTATATAAAGAGATATAACTCTAATTACACGAAGCATTCCCTTAAAAACAGAGCTATGACAACGTATAACGATAGGTTCGAGTACATTGATATTTTTTCAGTTAAAAGTCACTTTAAGGAAACCATTAAAAAATCTTATCAGTCCTTTGTCCCCCGTATTTTAATATAATGACTATTAATCGCTTGAACAGTTTACATGAATAGGTTTTTTGTAATTTTTTGTTTTTGTAATTTTTTGTTTTTTTTTAATTTATCTTTGGTACAAAATAATTAATATTGTTTATAATCTCAATGTAAAATTTAATTTCCATTTGTTTTTTGTTCTTATTCTTTTTCTATAATATTAAATCACTGCTAAAACATGTATATATAAATAAGGTATAATAACGGAGATATGTACTGTACACATTATAGATAGATAATGTTAACATATAATTAGTCATAGTTTTATTGTTATATTTTGTATTTGTTATTTATAAACGCTGTTTGTTAACCAAAGAAAATACAATTACTCTCTGATTGCCTATGTTAAATGTCCGTTTGTATTTCAAATGGCGATGTCATGATATCCTAGTATTTATATAAATGTATCGATAACGTTATCATACTCTTGTGTGAATTGATTTAATTAATCTCAGGAAATCGTTTTCTAAACGCTATTTAATTTGTTTACTTCATAATTCACTTAACTGTATTATTTCATTATTGTCAATTTCATACTCATTATTGGTATCTTCAAATATTCCGATTCATTGAGGCGTCAGGGGCCCAGTGTACTCGTAGGAAAGTACATTAATGTTCTGTCAGAATATATGAGTGGCTTCGGGAGGGATACCTACATATTTTAAATACATACATACATACGGTTTTATAAAATACTATACAATATTGCAGTGCAGACAAGTGATGTTATAGAGGGATTGTCGCTATGAGAGCGTTCTCAGATCAGTAAAATTACTATCAAAATAGTATCAGAAATTTGTAGGAATAGTTAATTTTCAGCTTAATTCTACTTAATAATAATTGTTGATACCTTGACAATGAATATCCGATGATGACGAAATTAGAAGATACTATTTCGTTTGTATTACAGTTCACTAACTATTGTTAATACCGAAAATCAAAATATACGACGTGACAGCTGAAGACTCAACTAATTTATTGAACCTAGTAGATATTGTGATGTAACGCGACGGAGCGGGACGCGCTGCCATTTTGTGATCGTTTCGCCCCTCCTGGAAACTCTCGTGCTGTTACGTTTGACTCAGTGAAGTTATGACGCTCGATAATGTCTCAATCCATATAGGTAGCGAACGGTTTTGTGCAGCTTGGACTATAGGATCTAATGTGTTCTCAGGTCGGTCCAACTCACGATTCAGCTCCTATTCAGTAGCCACTTCGTATGAAGTACTACCCCGGAAAGCATCCTCGCGTCCCAGGCCTCATGGCCCGTGGATCGTTTTCCACTGGCGGAACGCCTCCTGGCGCTACTGGAAGGTATGCGCTCTGTGCGATGACAGACAATCGGTTTGTGCACTCTGACTAATTACTGAAGGTGTCCGGAGACTATGGAAATAAACTGTTTCCTAAGAAGCGGGATGGATGTTGACCTGTCGTCTTCCACTCTTGAAACGACCAGTCGGCTACTTGATTATGGTTTCAGTCTCAGGCAAACGATGTCATCGTCCGCGATAGATCAAACTGTAGGACCGGATTTAAACAGCGGAATCACCGATGAATATACGGTAGGTATAGGTCCGCGCAAGCGACGTCGAACCCGTGACCAGTCGGGTAGTCGGAGGTATCCTGATGGTTAATTCCAAACGAAGATATCCTGCCAGACTCTGAGGAGTTGGCTCTGCTGGACGGTAGGTTTGTATCGTCCCTAAGTCCTCTACGCTCACCTCAAGGGAGAAAGAACGATCATTATCGTCAAAACTTCCTGGGGTGACGGATTCGCCCGTTGTAGTCGACACCTCCAAGTGTCTCAATCGATAGTTCTTGTTGTATTCAAAAGTTTTAATGTGTAAAACATTAGTTTTTAGGTTTTCTTGTGAAATTTTAAGAAGTTATTATTGATATACATTGTAGATATATATATACTCTCAGAAAGGCCAAGCCGCAAGAAATTCAACAGAACGACTGAACAGAAATTCAGTAATGCTCCACAGACTCCTTATGAGAGAGTTAGGCGTTGTCAGGAGCGAAAGAGAGCCTCTGCTGCGGTGGCCACAAGTGTCAGTAAATAAAAATAATAATAATAAATTATTTATTTGCAGCTGTCAATACAAAAAATAGACAAAACAACACAAAATTATAAACTGAAAATGGACAAATACTATTTAATAACACGACATACGCTGCAAATTATCCTCAGAATATCTGCAACAAGTTTTACTGTCCCGGCCCAAAGGAAAGTATTGTAATCGCGCTAATAAAAATTGAGACGAAAACGGAAATATCCATTTTGAGCCCCCCTGATACGATTGAGACCATTTTCAGGTTGAAATCTGTTTGTGAGTCTGTGTGTTTGTATGTATGCGTGTATTGTGTGTATGTGTGTGTGTGTATTCCTACACGATAGCGCCTAAACGCTCTGGTTTGAATATCTCGTATTCGAGTGACACAAATAATATTTAAAGTCTTAAACAAAACAAAATTAAACAAAATACTACATCATGATTGGAATAATACAATAATTGTAATTTAATACCACGTACAATACTACAAATATACATACTACCAATTGGCGCGGAGGGGAAGGTTGAGTTAGCGTGCGGGTGGGGTCGTATACTTGCCGGTAAATTTTAGGGGGGACACAACCGCTTTTTTAGTCTCTATTGATTGCCTTTCTTCGTGATTCCAATACGATAAGAAGATTTCTTGTCGAATATTGCATTCAACACCCGCGTTACAGATCCAACCATTTTATTCTGTTACTCTTTTCCTCAGTAAACTCTAATCTGATGCAGATAGTATAGAATATCAAAATTCCAATATTGCTGCTCTGTAACAGACGTAATTTAAAAAGATGGTCATCATCATTTTCTTTTCCAATCAAATGGGGACTTCAGAAAGGCCTTTTTAAGCCTCCGAATATCAGCTCAAAATATTCAAGACATATAATTAATAACTTGTACTCGTATCTGCTTTTGACAAACCAATTAAGGCTTCCATACGATTGGCATTAGGATTTCAAAGCCGCGATCCAATTGTGAAATCTTGTTCACTGAAGAGCCATTAATCATGGGGGTCCCTCATAAATTTTCCTAAGATTACGGCGGCTATATGAATGAGCACTCCGGCGATTTGAGATATCTAATTGTTTAAGTTCTTCCACTACGCAAAAATTAAGTTCAATTTTGTAATGCATATTACATTGTCAGGAAAGTAATTTAATTTATGCCTGAAGTACCGTCTCTTTCCTTATATTATCATATCTACATTAACAACATCGGAAACCTACTGTAGTATAGCTCTGTCTATTTATTGCAATGTTATTTTCCATCCATAGTTATTATCTTATCACGTGTTATTGAAATTATTTGATACTACTGTTGAATCGATCAATTCTAAAAATAATATATAAACAAAACTATCAAATATTTTTAAAATATTTATTTTTTACATATTTTATGTTTGCTTCATTGTAAATAAAATAATCCATTTCGGTTAAGGTAAACTTTCCAACTAATAGGAAAGAACTGACTGCTTCCTTTCATTGATGTGAGTGCATGTCACGCTTTTAGTTTTAATTTTCCAGCTAACTTATTGATCGCAGCTTATATATATATATATATATATATATATATATATATATATATATATATATATATATATATATATATATATATATATATATATATATATATATATATATATATATAGTTATCCCTTCGCGTACTTTGTTGATCATGCGCGACTCTACACCAGGTTTTTGTTGATCCGTTTGCATTTGTTGATCCGGACATGATTTGTTGATCCAATACTTCAACCCCAATACATACGTTGATCCGATCGGATCAACAAGTGAAATCGGTAAGCCCCGCCCAATTTTATCATCATTTATACAGATCACTCTTTGTATTTTGTTGATCCAATTCAAATGGACCAATCAGAGCGTACTGTCACATATCGCGAATATGGACTTGTAATAATATGATGAAAGCTCTTCATGACGAGAGAAATAAACCGCTTTTGACATTTATACATGGAACTAAAATATAATATGTAATTTTATACCCGTCTTCGTTTCATATTCTCCGATGATAGCGACGAAACGCTTCATCCGATTGAGCTGAAATTTGGCATAAATACATCATTTGGTCATGGCATGAGCTGAAAAGATTGTGGTTGAAATCCGTCCACCCAGGGTTGGCTCCCGACAAAGTAACTCCTCAACGATCAACAGCAGAGACCCAAAATTTTGTATACGAATTCATTTATGATAGCAACTTCCAAGTTTCACCGTGACATGGCTGATCTACCCTGGGCTGGCTCCCGACGAGAGAACTCCTAAACGGTCAACAGCAGAGACCCAAAATTTTGTGTACGTTCTCAATTATGATAGCAACTTTTATGTTTCACCATGACATGGTTGATGTACCCTGGGTTAGCTTCTGACACTCCTCAACGGTCTCCTCAACGGAAACTCCTCAACGGTCAACAGCAGAGGCCCAAAATTTTGTCTAAGCATTCAATTATGATAGCAGTTTTCATGTTTCACCGTGACATGGCCGATGTACCCTGGGTTGTCTCCCGACGACGGAACTCCTCGACGGTCAACAGCAGAAACCCAAAATTTTGTGTACGCATTCAATTATGATAGCAATTTCCAAGTTTCACCATGACATGGCTGATGTACCCTGGGTTAGCTTTCGAAGGGGAAATTCCTCAGCGGTCAACAGCAGAGGCCCAAAATTTTGTGCAAGCATTCAATTATGATAGCAGCTTTCATATTTCACCGTGACATGGCTGATGTACCCTGGGTTGGCTCCCGACGTGGGAACTCCTCGACGGTCAACAGCAGAGACCCAAATTTTTTTGTACGCATTCAATTATGATAGCAACTTCCAAGTTTCAACATGACATGGCTGATGTACCCTGGCTTGGCTCCCGACGAGAAAACTTCTCAACGGTCAACAGAAGAGACCCAAAATTTTATGTACGTTCTCAATTATGATAGCAACTTCCATGTTTCACCATGACATGGCGATGTACCCTGGGTTGGCTCCCGACGAGAGAACTCCTCAACGGTCAACAACAGAGACCCAAAATTTTGTGTACGTTCTCAATTATGACAGCAACTTCCATGTTTCACCATGACATGGTTGATGTACCCTGGGTTAGCTTCTGAAGAGGAAACTCCTCAACGGTCAACAGCAGAGGCCCAAAATTTTGTGTAAGCATTCAATTATGATAGCAGTTTTCATGTTTCACCGTGACTTGGCTGATGTACCCTGGGTTGTCTCCCGACGAAGGAACTCCTCGACGGTCAACAGCAGAAACCCAATTTTTTTTTGTACGCATTCAATTATGATAGCAACTTCCAAGTTTCAACATGACATGGCTGATGTACCCTGGGTTGGCTCCCGACGAGAGAACTCCTCAACGGTCAACAACAGAGACCCAAAATTTTGTGTACGTTCTCAATTATGACAGCAACTTCCATGTTTCACCATGACATGGTTGATGTACCCTGGGTTAGCTTCTGAAGAGGAAACTCCTCAACGGTCAACAGCAGAGGCCCAAAATTTTGTGCAAGCATTCAATTATGATAGCCGCTTTCATGTTTTACCGTGACATGGCTGATGTACCCTGGGGTGGCTCCCGACGAGGGAACTCCTCGACGGTTAACAGCAGACCCAAAAATTTTTGTACGCATTCAATTATGATAGCAACTTCCATGTTTCATCATGACATGGCTGATGTACCCTGGGTTGGCTTTCGAAGAGGAAACTCCTCAACGGTCAACAGCAGAGGCCCAAAATTTTGTGCAAGCATTCAAATATGATAGTAGCTTTCATATTTCACCGTGACTCCTCGACGGTCAACAGCAGAGACCCAAATTTTTTTGTACGCATTCAATTATGATAGCAACTTCCAAGTTTCAACATGACATGGCTGATGTACCCTGGGTTGGCTCCCGACGAGAAAACTTCTCAACGGTCAACAGCAGAGACCCAAAATTTTGTGTACGTTCTCAATTATGATAGCAACTTCCATGTTTCACCATGACATGGCTGATGTACCCTGGGTTGGCTCCCGACGAGGGAACTCCTCAACAGTCGAAAAGTCGAAAATTTTTAAAGTCAGAAGTCGAAAGTCAAAAAGTCGTAAAGTCGAAGGTCGAAAAGTCTAAAATTCGAAAATTCGAAGTTGAAGTCGAAGTCGATTTCGATTTTGATTTTCGAGGGTTAAAGGGTGGCGCTAGGTTGAGGGTGGGGGAAAGGGGGTTATGGTAGGTTTTATGATATATTTAGATGAATTAAGTTCCTGGCTAATTGACAGGAAAGTGTTGGGGTGACACAACCGTTTTTTTTTGTAAGTGCAGCAGCCATTTCATGGTAAATTTAAAACGGGCTATCACAATTTAATGGGTATACAAAATTTCGTATCTGCTGTCGTATGTAGTAATGCATATCTATAAATAAGTACACAGAAATGTAAGTTTCATCGTCATCTTTAAAATGCAAGAATAAAAAATATACAAGAATCGCAGGCACCTATCCGTAGTTACAATTACCGTTTAAGTACACCTCAATTCGACAATTTGTCTACCTTAGAAGGCCTGCTCTCTATCTTTCCTATGCATAGCGCTGTCCCACTAATACCTGTTCCACTCAAACCTGTCGCCGGCCATACATTGCACCTCATACCTAATCGCCCTTGGAAAAGCTCAACAAATAATAAACAGACTATAGATAAATGTACGTCAGACCATCTCGCGTAACAAGCCTCGCAATATCTAGTGAAAGTTAGCCCAGTGCGTCCCTGCCTGCTCTGCTGCACGGCTCGCTCTGTCAAACGGCAGCGGTGGAAGAAAAAATGCGTTTACTTAATTTATTCATGCTTTGAGATGGTCCACCTACGATTTATAGATTTTTTTCAATTACGATATTTTATAAAAGTACCTTTTATTTAACTAACTACTATATATTTATAGTACGATATTTTTAAAAAGTACGATTATTATGTAGGTACTAAATTGTTAAAAGTACAATATTTTATGGAAGTTTGTTATTTCCTCATCCTACTGCCCGGACTTACGCTACTCATTCTCACCTCCGCCCGACTTGCCTTGATCGTACGACTAAAAATCTGATTTCAAAGAGGTCCGTTTATAGGACAGCTTTCATTTCTATCAAATGTGCGGAACTCTAAATCTACTCATCTCTACCCAATAACGAATAAAGTATATTAGAGAAGGAATTTTTGAAATCGAACATCGCGTTTTTGAGTTATCTTGCACACTCGCAACGAATTTTGGCTTCCATATGGGTTATAAGCTGCGCTTATATTCAGTATTCACAACTGAAGATCGCCCAAAAAACGGTAGATGTTTTTGCCATTCAACTTTGATTTCAGATACACTCTGTTTACATTATCAAGCAATGGTGAGCAAAATAAAATTGATACGCGAAAAATCTACTTTTTTTCTATAACAGTTATTTAAATAACATATAATTTGATAATAATACTTAGTCATTCAATATAACTAGGTACGCCGAGTTTCATCTGCCGTAACAAACTTCGCAATAGCTCTCGAGTCCGCGTGCTGCGTCAATGAGGGAACTGGAGCATTAAATTCCAAAAGAAGCAAAAAAATCTTTTCCCGAAAGCCGCCAAAAATATGTTTTCTCGGCCGACATTTTTAGAAAAGTAAGATTTAAAATATTTTGGAAAGTACGATATTTCATCAGAGTACAATATTTTCTGAAAGTGTAGGTACGGAACCCTAAATCTACTCTGTTCTTCAATCTACGAATAAAATCCATTGGCGGAAGAATTTTTGAAATCGGAGAAGGAGACATGTCAAAGTGGTCGGTTTGTATTGCAGCACCTATTTCTATCATAAATACGGAACTTTAGATCTAATCATTTCCCTTAAACCTATTTACGAATGAGTTTTGGAAATCAGACAACGTATTCAAGAGCCATCGTGCAAAAACATTTCAAAGAATTAGTATGGCAGCTCACATTCCCTTCATAGGTACCCTAAATCTAATCATTTCCCCCCATTGATGAATAAAAACTATTGGCGAAAGATTTTTAAAGGCACGGCTATATTATGATTTCAAAGTGATCTGTTTTTATGATAGGTCGCATTTCTATCGCAGCTATGTCTAAATCTAGTCAATTCTTCCCATTGACTGAAAGAACCTATTACCGAAAGAATTTTTGAAATCGGACAATGCCTCCTTGAATTACTGTACTCACAAACATTTCTAAAGGTCCGTTCGTATGACAGCTCCCATTTTTGGCGTAGATATGGAACCCTAAATCTAAAGTTCTTCTAAATAAGAAATAAAACCTATTAGCGAGAGAATTATTAAAATTAGACTACGCATTTTCGAGTTATCATGTGCACACATAAAACACACACCTTTGCTAACACAACGTACTAACACACGCACAGTAAATTTTGCAACCAATCGAAGCAAAGCTAAGATGCCAGGAGTGGGGAAACGCTGTGAAGGGCGGTCACGGGGGTAGCGACAGATGGGCATGATCAACAAAAGTTCAAAAATTCGACGATATTATATAATTGTGATCAACAAAAGTTCATTAATACGATAAAAAATCATATATCTCGCCTCAACAAATGTTGGACATGATCAACAAAAGTTCATGAATTCGACGATATTATATAATTGTGATCAACAAAAGTTCATTAACACGATAAAAAATCATATATCTCAGGTCAACAAATGTTGGGCATGATCAACAAAAGTTCATGAATTCGACGATATTATATAATTGTGATCAATAAAAGTTCATAAATACGCATTCATAAAGACGCGCGGCCACATGGGCTTGATCAACAAAAGTTCATTAATTGGGCGAAATGATATAACTGGGATCAACAAAAGTTCATAAATACGATAAAAAATTCATATATCTCGGATCAACATAATGTTGACGAATATAAAATTTTAAACGGTTAGTTGACCATAAAAATGTTGAAAAATCATGACGAATACAATGAGTTTTGAATAGAGCGACTTGGCAACAGGGTCGAGTATATGAATGATATGAATATACGGTGCAGTTAAGATGGAGCAAAACTGAGAAAAAGGGCCGCAAAGGTGGATCAACATAGTCTGTAAAATCTCGCATGATCAACATATTACGAGAAAGGATAAATATATATATATATATATATATATATATATATATATATATATATATATATATATATATATATATATATATATATATATATATATATATATATATATATATATATATATATATATATATATATATATATATATATATATATATATAAATATATATATATATATATATATATATATATATATATATATATATATATATATATATATATATATATATATATATATATATATATATATAGGTATATATATATATATATATATATATATATATATATATATATATATATATATATATATATATATATATATATATATATATATATATATATATATATATATATTATATATATATATATATATATATATATATATATATATATTTATATATATATATATATATATATATAATATATATATATATATATATATATATATATATATATATATATATATATATATATATATATATATATATATATATATATATATATATATATATATATATATATATATATATATATATATATATATATATATATATATATATATATATATATATATATATATATATATAATATATATATATATATATATATATATATATATATATATATATATATATATATATATATATATATATATATATATATATATATATATATATATATATATATATATATATATATATATATATATATATATATATATATATATATATATATATATATATATATATATATATATATATATATATATATATATATATATATATATATATATAGATGTATGTATGTATGTTTTTATTTGTAATTCACAATTATCTACAGTAAATGAACACATACAATTACATTGTCCTAGACGAAAATCCAGTAGCAAAAAACTGACAACATGTTATGTAGAAACTGTTGCCTATTTTTATGTCGCCTATCCTGTTCTAAGGCAGAAATTTAATATGCACGGACAAATAAATAAAGATCTAGATCTGAGCTAATCCGACAGCTAATTTGCGAAAGCCTAACTAATTGTCTGTATCACAGAAGTTTTTTACACAGCCTGCCATAAAGCAATTAATCAACAAAATGGGTCTACAAATTCGTGTACTTTTATCATTTAGTAAGTATCTCCCACTGTAAATGGACAATTCACAACAAATTTTAATATGGTATTTATAAATAGCCGTCATATCGCCTTCAGCAATCTGAGAAATCGTAACTTGAAACTGAAAACTGCTTTCTCGAATCGATCTCAGCTTTCCATTAAAGCGAAAGGTTAAAAGCAGCTCAGATGTCACAATGTAAAAGCAAACATCAACTTAAAGAAACGAATCGGGGGGAATCTACACTTAAACGAATTTTGTTATTTTATAACTGAACCACCAAATTTTGTTTCTTCTTCTTCATCATCATCAGCGCGCATTCGCCCACCGTTGGGCATACGCCTGTCCAATCACTCTCCATCCGGATCGGTTGTCCGTTTCCCTCGTCCAGACAGGTCCAACTGTCTCCTTGATGTCATAAGGTTGTACTGTTCATCATGATTGGAGGTATTTAGCCCGATACTTGCCACGTCGGCCACACGTCTTGGCGAGCTCCACACTTTCAGAAAAATATTTCCATTTCCTAGGCTTGTGGCAACCTGGTCGGGTTACTTAACCGCCGAATTACACTATATTCACTAAATTTATTATTAAATTATTATTTATTGTTGAGAAAATTTCAAAATATATATATATGGTTATATATGATGGTATTAGATTATAGCTCGACTCCATAGTACGATTTGGCAACCCTTCAGCGCCAGCGAAATGCAGACGGCGTTGATAGCACCGACGGCCAAACTACTAGCAATTTATTTAGTAATTAAACTAACATCGATAATGGGCCCGATTGCGTTCTTTGTCAACTAAAACTGAAATAAGTTCATGGGAACGAGATATAAGAGCAAAACGTTAGAGCAGAATATAAACGATTTTCCCGCGTCGAACTTACTCTCGAACTTATAGTCGTCCGAATATAAATATATTTGTTATTATGTATTGTATAATAATATAGGAGCTAATGGGCCCTGTTGCAGTTTGGCCACTAAGATCCTGTTAAGGGTTGGGTTGGGTCATAATCACGGGTCAACACCCATCCGGCGGCCTACACGTAGAAGTGCGAGCCAGGGTAGGACTCTGGCCTTCAATCCAGTTTCCCCTAGGAGGCTCCTACTTCGGGCGCTCCTAGACGCTCCATCTAATCGATTTTGCATCCTGACCGATAGTCGGGGGAGTCTGGAAACAGTACTGTCTCCTATAGAGCAGGGGGTAGTTGTTCACCTTACGGCAACTGCTCTTGAAACGACCAATCGGCTACCCAATACCGGGTGAAGAGCCGAGCAAAGTATGCCGTGGTCCGCGATAGATACGGTAGACACCGTATCACCGCTTCGTAAGGGAGAGGACCGCGCAAGCGACCTCAAACCTGTAACCAGTCGGCAGACCGGAGTAATCTGGTTGCAACTGGAAGTAAGGGCGCGAGTGTCGGGTGATTAACCTGTTTTTTTCGCGGTACGGCGTTAGCTTCTTACGGGCGTGTGGCGTAGCTAGACGGTAAACTGTTTTTGTCCAAATCGTTCCACGCTCACCTTACGGGAGACAGGACGATCTAATATCGTTAAAACTTCCTGAGGTGACGGGTTCGACCGTTGTAGTTGGCAACTCTAGTTCTTAATATGTATTATTATTAGGTTCCCATCTTTAGGTTTACGTTTTCTAAGGGTAAACAGCATGCCCTTTCAGATTTAAAACTTTACTTGATTTAAGGCTACAGTTGATAATATAATACATATAATAGAAAAACGGTCTGTCTAATCCCAGAAATAAGACATTTTAAGAAAACATTAATACAAGTAGTAAAATTGTGTCAATCCTTTATTCGAAAAGTACAAAGAAGGGGATGGATAAAGAGAGGCGAACGGTTTCGTTCCTGTCGGAATCAATTTTCTCGTGCGGGTGAAACAGGAGTAGGATATAGAAGAGGATAGTACTTTTCGATTCTGATAAGTACGTGACCGTCCTTTACGGAGCAAGCATTTTCTTATGAGTTCATTCTCTAGGGATATTTCGTGGTTTTAGTATCTCGTTTTCTTTGTGTACAGCGGCTAGAAGACTTAAATTCAATGAAATAATTATAATAAATTACCATTTTTTTTTAATAAGACCGGCTAACGATTTTAATAAAAATGCAGGAATTACGTTGACAAATACTAGAAATTATTAAATAATACAAATTATTCCCTGTAAATGATAATTTAATGATTTAATAACTTTATACTATTATTCACCGAGATTTATGCATCGCTAAGCGCTGAGCGCTCTCCGCCCTCTATATCAAAAACGGTTGTGCGCATGAAAAAATGTTTGCACCAAAATTTGTCGCAAATTATATGCTCTACAATTTTTATCAAAGATGTAAACATCATTGGAGCTATAGAAATGTAGATAATCGCGAAAAACCGATTTTTGTGACCTTTGACCTTGAATAACTCATGACGCAGACACGAGATTTTATGAGACTTTTGAGAAAACGTTTACAACGCCAAAATGATGGTGTAGTTTATGATAGGCATGTTTTCAGATTATTATCTCTCATCCCGAGGTGAAACTCTAATTTTACTGGACTAAAAGTGCAGAGTACAATCAGCATATTGACCTGAAGGAATATATTATCAAGTTACTCATGACGAAAATTAAAAGCTAGTGCTATGAAATGGTGAGTCGCATCCTGGCGTAGGCCAATTTGTTACTTGGTACTTGACAATAAATACATATAGTTTATTAGGTTTAAACCAACTTAATAATATATTACTTAATAATTAGAGTTACAACTTTATATGTGCATAATTTTACCAACTTTATTTATTTGTTTGTTGGTTTATAGATTTATTTATTTAGTTATTTATATATTTTAATATTTTCTTATGTATATATTTAATATTAGTCACTTATCTATACATTTATATATTTACCTTTTAATTTTTAAGAAGTTTGTATGTTTGTGTATTTGCGTGAGACAATCGGAAAAAATCGCATTGACGAGATGTTCCATTGGGGCCTTAATTTGATCTCGATCCGCAGGTCAGTGTAATCGTATATGCCATTCATTATTTTATACAGGCATAGGGCATCCATTGATGTTGCGCTGACAAGAAAGCGAATGCCTTGGGATGCCTCATTAGCATTGTTACGGTAAAATTTGGCATTGATATTTAAATAGCGAATGAACTTATTTTGCACATTTTGCAGTATCTATTACAGGTTTATGTTAATGAACCTTATAACGGGGAGACCATATTGGCGAGGCAACTTAAGATGATAGAATAAACAAGTCAAGTAATAATTTTAGTATTAATAGATTGCTTTCGATGCATGAATTATTGGAAACCTAACTTTTTATTTGATTTGATCGGCAATTGCTGCGATGTGTACCCGAAACCTTAATGTTCTGTCTAAAATCACGCGATAGGTGAAAATCAGTCTTGTTTCTATTTCGCGTAAAGATTATGTGGAAACATTTTCAGAGCGTCTTAATCCTGCTAGAGGACAACGCAATCGTTTCCAAATTTACCATTCTTTTTACATTTTACTTTCCCGGCCCACCAACGAATAAAGAGGGAAAGTATTGTGAACGTCATTTTTTTCTAATTTAAGCCCCCTTAAGAGGATTGACACCATTTCCAGGTTAAAGTCTCTCTGTGTGTATTCCTTTACGGTAGCACCCAAACGTTATCGCCCTGCGACATATATCTCGCGACGATCGCATGCTTTATATAGCCCTGCGTCGTCTGCCGCCGCCGCACGCAGTCGGTTGCCCTTGGTGCTCAAGCAATGATTCATTTTTTTATTAAATATTATTTTATAAAATATAGTTACAGAAATTATTCGAATAGATACCTATCTATATATTTTCGGAATTTACTCAATCAGACTTTTCATTTGATAATAAACACGATGTATTTGTGTTAATTTATTGGCATTTGGACAATTATTTATTTAACATTTGGACAATTCGGGTACCCTGTGAGAGTGGCCACCCTTCACTAGACTCCAATTGATTGAGAGCGAAGGGTGGTTCTCATCAAGAAGTTTTCTCCGTTATTGAAAGTCGTCGTAGTTGAAGTTGAAGTATTTAATCAGAAGGTATGTAGTAGGTTGCCAGTTCGTAACGGCTTGTTTGATATTTCGCCGGTGTATAGGTAGTGTGGGCGCGAGGTGAAGTCGTGGTTGTGTGTCCGAAGTTTGAAGCGCCGCGATAGATTCGAAGGTAATGATGACCGCGTATACTATGCGTAGTTTGGTTGACTCGAAGATAACGAAGAGAGCGAGTACTTGTAGATGAGCGGTTACTGTCCGCCAGGGAATGATAAAATATGTGTCGAATGTACTGCTTTTTATATGGTGTGTAATGATGCAATAGGTATGAGTGGAGGGAGAAATAAGTGTGTCAATTCGTATCGATCAGAAGAAATGACATTAGTCATCGTTTGACTGTGCATAAAATTCCGAATTTAGTTGGAAATCAATTGCAGGTGGCTCGTGTATATTCGAGCTTGTTTGCGATTTCGATTCTATAGAAATTATTTTTTTGTTGTGGGTATGTTGGACCGAGTCTCCAACAACCCTATGATACCCGATATGACATAACGATTCTAACAATACCACCCACTTCCGAATTAGTTCAAGCATTTATAAGTTTTAGTGGAATAAACAAACGGACAACATACATACATACATCCAAGGACGTATACGGGGTGAGGGGGAGCACAGAGGACGCGTACCCCCCCCCCCTCGATTTTTTTTATAGAATCCGCGACTTATGTATATAGTGTCAGGCACGTATCCAGGGGGGTAGTTGGGATTTAAGCCCCCGAAATCCGACGTATTTTCGTTTCATTGTACTGGAAAATTAAGGTTTGGTGTGTGCCGCGCTCGTTGTTTCAATGAATGTCCCCTCTTCGAAACTGAATATGAAACTGAAGTCTAGATAAGTGCCTAACGAACCCTGAAAACATTACGCTCCTTTTTTTGGGCAATCGTGGCAAACAACTAAATTTTGAAAACTCTCTTATGCGCATTGGGGAGACCCTGCAATTCACACAGAGGGAATACTGTTATTTCCTCTGTGTGATCATCAAGAATAGGGGTTGCTTTGCTCTAAAATTCAAAAAAGTATATAAAATAAAAGAGATATATAACAAAAATAAATATGACGAATACGGTATTCATTAATGCTTTCTCTAAGCGATAAATGAATTTGAATATTTTTAGGCGATTTGTATTTAAAGATAATCTTAATAAACTAAATGAACTCGTAACCCCAGTTGACGTTGCCGGCGCGGTAGTGTTATTCACCAAGATTCACAGTATTTAATATGGCTGAGCGCTGCGCGCTCTCCGCCCTCTATCTCAAAAACGGTTGAGTGCATGAAAAAATGTTTGGAATAAAATTTGTTGCTAATTTTGTTTTCCATAATTTTTAAAATAAATTTTAACACCATTTGAGCTATAGAAACTAGCTAATCACGAAAAACAGATTTTTGTGACTTTCAACCTTGAATAACTTACGACGCAGACACGAAATTTTATTAGACTTTTGAGAAATCTTTTAAAAAGCCAAAATGAAGATGTATTTCAGACTATTATCTCTCATTCCGAGGTGAAACCCCCAATATAACTGGACTAATATTGTAATAAATTTTATATTATTCATTTACTTACGTATCTGTTTCACAAAATTTACCCTACGACATTTTATATTAATTTTATTTCTATGACTAAGCTATTTCGATATTTTAAAACATAATTATAGGTTTAATTTTATTTTAATTACTAGTTTTAATCGTTTATTAGTTTTTTTTTCAGTTTTATCATGATTTTATACAGGTTGAGTTTTAATTAACCAGCATCTTTGAATTAGGTGCATTAACGAGCAAGTAAGTAACTTTTAATTTTAAAATATGTAACAACTTTTTTTTCAACAATCTAACTTGTGATAAAAGTTTGACAAGCGTTGAATTCGATGCGCCATCTAGCAGCGTATTAAATATCGCGAATAAAAAATACTCGGGATATTTTACCTACCACTAGATGGAGCAGATCAATCAGCGCGTTCTTAATACTATTTAAAAAATAAAACAAAAAAATGATTGTTTAAAAAAGAATATTACTTTCCTAACATTTTTTATCAATGGTTGCTTAAATGCTCGTACTGATTTACCACTTCAAGGATGCCGGTTAATTAAAACTCACCATGTGCGAGAATACGAACAAATCATCGTCATACATAAAGTCGATCTTAGTAATAAGGACTATGGCCTAGTAAGGCAGATTCTATAATGAAATATGTTCTTATGTGTTATACTTTTTTCGATGAATAAATTATTATAAATAATAATTACAAACAGCATTCGATGGATCGAGCAACCGCAGGGACGCACACACAGAGCAGGTGTCATATCATAGTAGATTGCCGAACGGACAGCGTAATTACAAAAGCGTGTTGGACCCACAAAGTCGCCCGACTGTACCGCTCTGGCATTTGTAGTGAGAAGCGATACAAACCGCAGAGCGATTGAGCGCGTTCAACTGCTGAATCCCATAGGGATTTCGAGCGGCTTATTCCTACACAGATGGCACTTTAAACCCCAGAGAGATTTGCTCGGACGCTCGCGAGGTGAAAACAGCAAAACAAACGAAAACAACAATAAGAAAAAGAGTGATGCCTGAAAAAGAAACATCTGCGGCTTTTTTCAACCAGCCCTGCCAATAGAAGTTGTTGTTAATCAAGATTCGGGCAGGGGGATATGATGATAAATGACATAAATATGTCAAACCCTACAAGTTGCACACCTCTGGGTCACCTACTTTTGGGCGCAACGCGCCTGGCAGGCACAGGTTTGAAAACGGCCCATATCCACTACCTGAATTCATATCAGCTGTCTAAAGTAATCACTGACCTATTTTGGGATGTATACTAAAGGAATAAGTGAAATTTGATGCAAAAAATATTTTTAATAAATGTAAATGTATAAAAAATCGAAAATAATCTAAATTTCAATATTTCTCTTCTTTTTCTTAGGGTGCCTCTCTAACTAGTGAAGTTTGTCAGTCAGCTCTGCATGCTTTTTTGTCCTTCGCCAGGCAAAACAATTCGGAGACACTCGTAATCCCGGTCCATTCTCGAAGATTCCCCAACCAAAATTTCCATCTAGGGCCAGGTCTCCTCTTCCCTGCAATTTTTCCCATCATAAATAGTTGCAGGAGTTCGTACCTGTCGTGTCCAAGCACTTGACGCGATATGCAGCATTGCGCTGTTTGATGGTCTGCCAAGGCTTGCGTTTTTGGCCGACACGCCGCGCGCCGTAGAGCTATCTCATGGGTGACCAAGATATCGTCTAAGATATCGACATCATGCGTATGAATGCCCACATCTTAAATGCTTCTATACATTTCCTAAGATCTTACCTAATAGTCCAGGCCTCACATCCATATAAACGTATGGGCAAGATGTAGCACTGGATAAGACGTATTCGAAGTGGAATTTTCAGGCTTCGATTGCAAAGGGCCTTTTTCATTAACACATTTCAATATAGAGAGACGTAAACATATTCACTCTCAATCATTAAAAAAGGTATAAAATATTTATTGGTAGGGAATTTAAATACAATTACAATTAGATTTATTATATCATAAAATGAGTTAAATAAATAGTTATAATAGAATAAATAGAAAATACGCACCTTAAATAGTATGAAGAGTTTGGACGCAATGAGCCTGATAGGCCACGGACGATGCTGCTACTCTCCGCGGCTTCGGGTAAGAAACTGAGTAAGGGGATTCAATGCGCCACCCGCCGCGCGTCAGAAAAGTTTGGACCTGTCGGATCATGTGCGCCCGACGGAGGGTTAGAGGAAATGTTCTCTTTGTTAAGCAATATTTGAACCCAGTCTAATTAACAAACTTCGAACTAAGACACTAAGACTTCAGCCAAAATCTTTTGCAAGACGAGCCCAACAACGTCCGTTAGGTGCCATGGTCAAATACTATTTGCTCTGCAAAGTAAAAAAACTCTCGAAAAAGACTTTTTCCAAGAATTTTTAAAAGAATCACGTATTATACTCGTATATAATTTAAGCATTATCTATTTGCAATTTATTTGCAATCAATTTATGCGCTGACAAATATCAGTTCGGTAAAGCGAGGCGACTGTTTAGGCTCAACCGGGTTTTGCAGACTAAGAGCCCGTTCCCTTTATGACGGACCGTCTGTTTCGACGGAAACCGTCGCCTTGAGATAGGTGTTCACATATAGACGGATCCGTCAAGAAAACAGTCGAGTCCAGACCTCCGGCATCGCCAAAACGAAGCCTGCGGGGAGAAAGATCTATTTATGTCCGCGGGGTAGGCGGGGATGTATCGACAATCGTTTTAACGGTCCGCTGGTTCATATTACTACGGTCCGGGCGTTTAGACGGAGCTCCGCAGTGACAAACCGCACGTCCAATAACTCGGATCCTGTTTTTTACCCGGATCTGTCTAAATATGACGTCATAACAGATTCATATAAATTGTTCAGCCACTGGCACTTCCGCCTGTTTAAACGGACCATCGAAACAGACGGTCCGTCATAGTGTGAACGGGCTGTAAGGGTTGCGGAATATGCCACTCTAAAGCGCTGGAGGTCTGTCAATTGCTACAGGCGTACCCACCACTCCAGGAAGTTATAACGACCATTATCATTGGTTCGCCCGTGGGATGAACGCAAAGACTTTGGACAACACAGTCCACAGTCAAACTACGCTATCAGCTCGTAAGAGATCAACGGCGTATAGCGAGGCACTGGGAATCACTACACAGTGTGCTTCTTCGCGACCTCACTTCCAATACTTGCCACGACCAAATGATGCCTGCATACCAAATTTGTGATCAATCGGATTCAGGCGTTTGGGCACTATCGTGAAGGAATACATACACACAGACATACAAGTAGGGTTGTCGACTAGAGCGGGCGAGCCCCTCACCCCAGGAAGTTTTAACGATTAGTCGTTCTACCTCCCTGGAGTGAGCGCAGAAGACTTGGACAAAACAGTCCACCGTCTAGCTCCGCCACAAACCCGTAAGAGGGCAACGCCTTAACCGCGAGATAGCCAGGAGTGTTACCCGGTGGGCTTACACTCACGCCCTTACTCCCAATTGCGCGGTTTTTACTCCAGTCTCTCGATTGGTTACGACACAGACAAACAGACATACGGACAGTAGGAAGGTGTCGACTACAACGGGCGAATCCGTCACCCCAGGCTGGTATAACGATATATAATCATTCTTTCAGCCATGGGATGAGCGTAGAAGACTTGCGACAAGACAAATCTAGTGTCTAGCTCGCCAGCAGCCCGTTAGAGACCGAAGCCTTACAGCGAGGCACCGAGAAAGGTACCAGCGGGCTGCCTCACCCCTTTACTATCGGTTTTGGTAGGATATCTCCGTCTGGAATAAACCTTCAGGATATCTCCGTCAAACCCCGTAGTTCCACACGGGGTAGAGTGGCCCAAGATCACTTCAAGAGTGGCATGACAACAGGTCAACATCTACCCCCGCTGCTTTATAGGAGACAGTATATTTCCATAGTCTCTAGACTCCCTCAGCAATTAGTCAGATTGCACAATCGGTGGCATCGCCGAACGGTGCGCAAACCGTCCAGTAGCGCCGGGATGCAATCCCACCAGGATAAACCGGTCTACCAGATTGTGAGGCCTGAGACGAGGGAGTATTACCCTGGGTAGCCTTCCGCACAAGGAGGCTTCTGAATAGTTGATCTTGTGGCCCAAGCTGCACGAAACCGTTCGCTACCAGTACAAACACACAACTAGAGTTGTCAACTACAACAGGCGAACCCGTCACCTCAGGAAGTTCTAACGATTAGCCGTTTATCTCCCTGGAGTAAGCGCAGAAGACTTGGACAAAACAGTCCACCGTCTAGCGCCACAAACCCGTAAGAGGCCAACGCCTTAACCGCGAGATAGCCAGGAGTGGTACCCAGCGGGCTTACACTCACGCCCTTACTTCCAATTGCGACCAGATTACTCCAGTCTCTCGATTGGTTACGAGTTCGAGGTCGCTTGTGCGGTCCTCTCCCTTACGAAGCGGTGAAACGGTGTATACCGGCTATCGGCTACCGTCCATCGGCTACACAGGATCGGGTAGCCGATGGTCGTTTCAAGAGCAGTCGCCGTAAGGTCTGCAACCACCCCCACTCTATAGGAAACAGTACTGCTTCCAGACTCCCCCCGACTGTTAGTCAGAGTGCGCAATCGATTGGGTTACGCCGCACGCCAGAAGGTTGATTCCTAGGGGAAACTAGCCATAAGGCCAGAGTCCTACCCAGGCTCGCACTTCATGCGTGGAGGCCGTCGGATAGGTGTTGACCCGTGAGTTTGACCAACCCTGAACAGAATAGGTCTTCGTGGCCAACTCAGCAAGGGCCCATTAACAGACCAACAGAAGTGCGGTACAATACTTTCTCTCTGCCGGTGAAACTAAAAACCCTAAAATCCTCCCAATACGCCAGTAAAATCTGCCCTCTAGCCGTCGCTTATTTATTCGTTAGCGGTGCCACAACTTGTCCGCTTCTGCAAACAGCCGGTTTAAAAAAAGTGAAAGGCTGAACCAACGTAGATGCGCTGAAATGGGGTACTTCATGAATATTAAAACAGGCACCCGGGCTGCTTGCGAAACCGTCCGTCACTTGGTGTTATAATGAGATTACGAGAGAATTAATTTCGGTAATGTGTCCGAGGCATCAGAGCGAATTATGTAAAACTATCACAACACTACTGAAACTATAAGATGCACGAATATATCGGAGTGACATATTTTTTTTATTTTATTTGGTTAACAAACAGCCTTTATAATAAATAAGAAACACAAAATGGTAAAAATAAAACTGAATAATTATGTGGTAACTTAATTTACCGTTAATTTTATGTGCACAGCATCACCGATTTTATACCGTATACGTACATTTTTAGCAGTGATTTATTGTTAGAAAAAAAGAGATTTAAATAAAGGATTTTACGTTGAGATTGTAAACATTATTATTTATTTTGCACCATTGGTATTATTAAGAGATTAATAGTCATTAGATGAAATAGGGGGGACAAAGGACTGATAAGATTTTTTAATGGTTTCCTGAAAGTAAATTTCCTTAAAGTTAAAGCAGACCAAATAAAAATATATATGGAACTAGTCGTGTTTACCCGGCGTTACCCGTGTTTTATCCGGGCTCAAAAACCTAAGTATACCAATACAAGAGATCACTTGAACGGTATATAAGTTGGAAGTTACAACAAAGTGAATTACATGACATTTTCGTCGTGTCCAATTGACCGCTAAAGACCGCTCTTGGACGTGTCAAAATAATTGGGGTAGGTAGTAAGTCTCGTTACTACTCTTTACTGAACATACATAGGTAGTCTATGTATGTTCAGTACCTTGTATGTTGTTGTAGTCTATGTATGTATGCATGTTCAGAACTACTAGATTGTCAAACTATAAATATAAATAATCAAAATAGAAGCCTAATATTTGAAGAAGTTAGTAATTTGAAAAGATACGTAGTAAAATTATTCATCGTAATATTCAAATGTCAGTAAAATGTTAAATAATGAAATTAAAGCTCGTTAACATTTTAAACTAAAAGTACAAATATAAGACCATATAAAATAATCAGACAATAAGGCTCTACTTTTTTAAGTAATTTAAATGGGCACAATATTTGAAAAATCATGGCCAAAAATTCGGCCAGATTATAGCGCGAAAATATTATGCGGGCTCAAATGTCTACGACAAAAAGTGCAAGAGTTTTGTAAAAACAGATACTTTCAGATCATACAGTACTATGACCATAAAATACTGGGATAGAGCCAGCATGCCAGATTCCGGGACACCTGGCACTGGTGTACTAGAAAAGGTGTAATTTTAATTAGTACCCATAGTAGGTTTTGGAAAAGCTTAAAAAAAATTGGTAGATAGTGATAAAGAACTCGAAAAAAATACGCCAGTACGTAATTATCGGTAACTATAACACTGGCGAGCAAAAAAAACGGGCTGCCTAAAAAATACCAATTGGAAAGTGATTAATTAAAACAAATCTATTTTTGATGATTCTGTTTATTCTAAAAGAGCTTAAGCAAAGAAAAAATACGAAGGGTTACCAGTTTTTACAGGGTATTCCCGAAAGACGCAAAAAAAGTGTTTTTTAACAAAATCTAAAACCTAAATGTACCGCGTAAATTAATTAAAAAATCAAATAAAAAGGATTATAATTTATTTTTTAAATTAGTAGGGGATTTTTCCCCCTTTAATTTTTATCACGGCTTTACAACAATGTTTAAAAGACTATACGAGTTTTTTAAAGTTTTCATGAGTAATACCTTTCCATTCTTCAAGTATGGCCTCTTTCAGCTTGCAGATGTTACTTAGGGCAAACTTTCGACTTCTCACTCGTAAAGTAAAATTAATCTCTCAGATGGAATCGAAATCAGGACCTCTTGTGAAAATAATATGTATACATGTTTAAAGTTTAAAAGTTTCCACCAGGGGCAGACATTTCAAAGGTTGATTGATATATCCCATACGTCGCTTCGCATACGTTCTTCAATCCGTCACAGTCAGAGACGCGCGTACACTAGTCGCAATTATGTATACTCGCAGCCGCTTGCAGTTGAGCTAAAGCACGTTTTCAATTAAACTGTCGTCACGCAGTCGACGTCGGGGGAGGGGATTTAGAAATGGCGTCGCAGGCGAAATTAAATCCGAATCAAAAGCTGCGTCACTATCTGGATCTTCTTCTAAGATGATATTAAAAAAAGGAAGGAGGTTAAAAAATAGGGTACGTAACAGTCGCGGGCATGGATTGTGCAGATAAACGCAATGGAATTACAGGGATAATACTGAAAATTTCACTGTGCTTTATGAATTTCATGCAGAAAACTTTTAAAGCAATATAATATAAGATATCTGCATCGGTAAATATCTACATTATTTTAAAGGCTTTCCGGTGTCATGATTCTACTGGCATTGCACCCCGTACGTCCTGGCATTTGATGTCAAAAATTAGTTAATACTAAATGTTCGATGTTTATTTTTTTCTGTTGTTTAATCGCTAAGTTTTACGTTATGAACCAGCGCGAGTTGATTTGGACATGTTGCATAAAGTTTTTCATTTACTGTCTTAGCCCACCAACCCACGAGGAAAGAAAGTATTCTTAACGCGCAAGTTTTATTCGAGATAAAGTCGGAAATATCTGTTTTAAGCCCCTGTGAGACGATTTAGACCAGGGGCTACAACCTTTTTGAGGTCATGGGCCGACAAAACTTTGATTTTGGTTCGGCGGGCCGCAACACAAACAAAATATTCCAATATAAACTTAAGTAATTGAAGTGCAATAACCGTTGAAATTATTTATTATACAATTTTACCAACAAATTTTTTTTTAAATTCAATCAATAATATATTTGATATTGTTTAGTCTTAACTATTTTATAAATATCTGCTCCTATAGTGGTCGTTGCAATTCTCAAACTGGTCTCAAGGTTGCAAGTTGCAATGTGTTTTCTATGCAACTCTCATTAACGCACTGAGCGACGAACGAAACGAGTGTGTCCGTCGCAGCCCACCGTAGTAGTAAAACTGCGGGCGGGCGTGGGCGCGGAACGCCACCGCGGGTCGCTTGCGGCCCGCGGGCCGCGGGTTGAAGACCCATGATTTAGTTTTAGACCATTATCAGGCTCAAGTCTGTCCGGCTGTATATCTGAGCCAAACGCTTAATCCGATTGAGCCGAAATTTGGCATGCAGTCATCATTTGGTCATGGCAAGAGTTGAAAAGGTCGTGACTGAAATCGGTTTATTAAGGCGCGCACTAGTCATATTTCAATCTCGAAATTTTGGACATATAGACTTTAAATTTGGTACACAGGTGCCTTAATAGGACGAAATCACATAGAATTTTAGCCGGTCAGTATATTTGTGCAAACGATTGATTGCGTTACATTCTAATTATACACGCTCATTGCCGATTAACGATAGAATTCGACGTGTCATCGCCGTTGGATGTGAGTTATTTCTGTGATAAATTTAAATCACATACAAATCCTTTCATGAGTCCTCGGCTCCTTGCCGGGAAAGTTGTGGGGTAACACAACCGTTTTTTTTTCTATTTGCTTGTTTTAAAATTACTTTCAGTAAGAAAAGTGACCCGATTGTAGATTGGCTTTAGAAAGCATATATATTGATAGATAAATTTTATTAAATATTAGAGGAAGTAGATCGTAATAAAAGCGTAAAGGCGACAACATAAATAACGGCGCCAAAGATTCAAAATTTAAAAAAAAAATGTCAGGCTGTTAGAAGAATCCCCATGACATTGTATATCACGTCTTGGCATCGATCTCACAGGCACGTATTTGGAAAGGTCTTACAGTATTAAAATGTCGACGACATCGACGAAGAGAGGGTATGGCGCGTATCATATGATTGTGAAACGTGACAAATTTTGTCGTAATAATATTACGTGATGCGGAAAGCCTTTCAGTGACGTTCTAATACACTGTCACTTCTACGCTGTGAGGTGCCTTCGCTTGACAAATTATGGGCAATTTGTCAATATTCGTCGTAGTAGATAATAGCAGAAGGTTAAGTCGGTGTCAAGGAAAACAGGGGTGACACTCTCGCCGCCTCCCTAATCCCCCTGAAGTGCCCCCCTCCCCACCTTACACTGGAATTTCAAAAACAGGCGGCCCTGACAGCTATTTTAAATTTAATGTTTTTATAAAATTGTTTTTTTTTAAATTATCAGGTAGGCGTGCTGTTTACTGGTATAATTTAGTCCTCATCGGTAAGTTGCTGCATAGCGATGACGAGTGGAGGAAACGGCAGCTTACAGTACCTACCTTCATTTAATCATGATTCCACGCAGCTTGAGCTACGATGGCCAGGTTGACCTGTTGCTTAGATTAACTAGTCGATCAGCTCCCATTGGATAGCCTTCTCGAATTGGCGAATTACACCAGAAGGCCTCAGTCAAGTCTGTCTGCACCTGTTTCCTTTATATATAAGCATCAGGAGAGTGCTGTCAACTACAGCGAACCCGTCACACCAGGAAGGTATAAAAATATTGATCTTCCTTTCAAACGGGGATGAACGTAGAGACTTAGGGACAAAGACGGTCCACCATCTAGCTACGACCATCATGCCCGTAAGAGGCCAACGCCTTACTGCGAGGCACTGCTAAGTGCGGCCAGCGGGCCAACCTTGCGCCCATACTACCAATTAAGGCCGAATTTCCCCGTCCTCTGAAATCGCTTATGCGGCCTCTACCTGATGTTGTCAGCGGTAATTCACTTTGAATTTATCGCGGACCATGGCTTCTTTACCCGTCTCTTCACTTGGGATAGGTTGGCCAGTTGATCGTTTCAAGGGTGGCTGACATCAGGTCAACATCCACCCCCGCTGCTTAGGAAACCAAATGCAGTTTCCAGACTTCTTCGGTTATTCACCGGAGTGCACAGGCGATTGGCTGACGCGGCACGGTGCGCGAACCGCTCAATATCGCCCGAAGGTCACCCCCCAGGGAAAACTGCATCCACCATGCATGCAGTGAGAAGCAAGGGAAACAGAGACCTTAACGGGGTAGACCCTCTTTGAGGAGGCTACTGGATAGTTGCTGAACCGTGAGTTGAGCCGACCTAAAGAACGAGGTGGGTCTGAGAGGACCAACTATACGAGATCCATTAGCTACATATGCGGGCAGCAGTGTGTCTGCATTGCGCTCTGGGGGTCCAGCACTGGTGGATTGAGAAGGGTATGCCGCACGCTTATCCATGTTACAAAACATGGCACGCCTGCCGGAGGGTTAAAAATGAAAGTTAAAAATATTACGAATTGAAAAATAAATAATTGGCGTTACGGGCCATCATCTTTCGAGTTGCGGAAATTATAAAACTTTTGGTTTCGCGAAGTAAATTTGGCAACGTCACCTGACCTCACAACCTGAAAATGAACTGTCAAAATCAAGTTTGAGATTGGCCAAACTTTCCAGTTCAACGTATGGAACCCGTATTTGCCGTTTGTTATATGTTCGAAAACTTGGCGTAAAAGTAATGTAAACCTCATTAGGAGTTGAGACTTTCACATTATTCGCCCAATACCCAAAAATTGTGTCGAGTCGTTATTCGTTAAAATATTGTATTAAAACGTATTTATTACTCATGATCTTGTATATAATATAATATTGTAATTTTTATTATTTTTTCATTATTATAAATATTTATTATTATTATGTATATTTTTTAATTATTATCATTTTTATTGTGTTTGGTTGGTTCATCGACCCTCGTTTTAAATGTAAAAATATAAATTGCTTGCCCTGGAACGGGTATATCCCAGTTGGGCAGCACTAGCAAGTGAATGAAAGAGGAAAGTTTTTGCCATTTGTTTTAATACTTATTGTAAATAGTTAATTTGATAATTCCCATTAAAAAAAAAAATCTTGTAATTCATGGTAAAATTATTTTCAGAAATTTGAAGATGGCCACTTGTATCCCCTACACTCTGATTATAGCCTTTACTGTCTTCTACATGCAAAGCATTCTTTTTCTTGGATTCCTATCCTCATATTAGAGTTCACTAGGTAACCCATGTAACTAGGTAACCATGTAACTAGGTAACCAGGTTGAACTAGGTAACCTTGAATTGAAATTACATCAAATTTAATTTTTCAAGACTGGAGTTGGCGGTTGATTTTTAATTATTCACATCGCATATTACAAGGTAGCGCAAAATTAATCATCCAATTTTGTTTTTGAATAACTTTTTTACTGAATAATAATAATACTACTAATGTCATTATAAGTATTGAATGTTATTATTCTTATTATTATTATACTAATGCCATGATAATATTAATAATACTAATGTTAAATAGGATTGACGTACGACGCCATTTGCAAAAATTATATAATTTTCCGGTAGGGTGATTAATTTTGTGCCACATTATAATACCACTTACTCACAATATGCATTAGAATTAGGGATTTCAAAAATTTTCGCTGAATGATTCCATTACGTCCAAGCCATTCGATAATTTAAAAAAAAACGACTGACGATATGAACGTTACGAACAAAGTATAAAATACTAGTGGTATTACCCGGCGTTACCCGTGATATATCCGTGCTGATATAGGTACCTATGTATACCAATATTCATGGCGACCAGTTTAACGGCATAGAAATTAATGGGTTGCAGCGCCATCTAGCGGCGAGTGACAAGAAAGTGGATAGCGCGAAAATATCTATGTATAACAATTTTCATTGCAATCGGTTGGACGGAGTAGAAGCTAATGTGCTGCTGCACCATTTAGTGCCGAGTTAAAACAAAAAAATAGCGCGAACATTTATTATTTTTGCTTAAATACGTACACCTACCAATTTTCATGGTGATCAGTTAATCGGCATAGAACTTGATGTGCTGCGCAGCCCCATCTAGTGGCGAAGTCAATAAAGTGGATAGCGCGAAAATCTTATCAGCTATCAAATACCTATTTATATTAATTTTCATGGCGATCGGTTCAACGCTATAGAAGTTGATGCGTCGCAGCGTCACCTAGTGGCGAGTTAGAACAAAGCGGATATCATAAAATCCTTGTCCACGAAAAAATACATACACAGTGGAACCTCTCATAACGAGCATAATTCTCTCCAGACTCTTATTCGTTAAGCGAAACACTCGTTAAGCGACCAATTTTTCCCATACTGTTTATGAGAGGTACGAATGACTTCTTATGAGGAATTACTGTGAATTACTCGTTATGAGAGGTGCCCGTTATAAGAGGTTCCACTTTATGTGCCAACTTTCATAGTGATCGGTCAAACCTCGTCGAAGTCCATTTATTAAGCTCGGACAAACAGGCAGATATACCAAGTTCCATTTTTTTATATATAGACTATGAAAATCCGCGTGAAAGGGAAACCGTAGACACGAAGCGTCAAATTCGTTTATAAAAAAAACGTTTCGTAGTCGACCCTTTATTTGATTCGTGAAGACGCTTACAAGATAAGGAGCTAAATAATCATTCGCCAAGTGGGCATTTAGTTTCGATATAGCGAATCCAATATGTCAAAAATATAAAATAGGACTGAAGATCTTCTGAGCAACCTGTTAGCTCGTTGATTAAATAAATGATTATTATTATCAGTTTTTAAATTGTATACTCTTGACAGCTAAGATTAAAATAGGTTAATAATAAAAACACATTTTTAAAAACAAGTTTTTTTTAATGCTTTGTCCAGGGACAACCTTGGGTGCAGCAGCCATGAATGAATCATAATTGAATGCGTATACAAAATTTCGATTTTGTGCTGTTGACCGTTGAGGAGTTCCCTCGTTGGAAGCCAACCCTGGGTGCAGCAGCCCCTATCGAGGCGAAACTTAGAAAGGATTATCATAATTGAATGAGTATACAAAATTTCGTTTCTGTGCTGTGACCGTTGAAGACCCCCTCGTCGGGAGCCAGCCCTGGGCGCAGCAGCCATGTCATGGTAAAACTTAGAACGGGGTATCATAATTGAATGCGTATACAAATTATCGTGACTGTGCTGTTGACCGTTAAGGAGTTCCCTCGTCAGGAGCCAACTCTCGGCTCAGCAGCTATGTCATGATGAAACTTATAATTGGCTATCATAATTGGAATGCGTATACAAAATTTCGGGTATGTGCTGTTGACCGTTGAGGAATCCCCTCGTTGGAAGCCAACCCTGGGTGCAGCTTGATTTATATTTTCGTGGTTATTTGTCGATGATTTCCTGTAGCGACACCTTAGCGGTGGTAAATAACCACCATCTTGTCGCTATGTGTAATGTCGTATTGAAACAATCTACTGCGTGCGTCTACTGTGACGCTTCCCGTCTCGCATTAGCTGTAGTTCGTTATCCCTCTTCGTAGGAAGACCCGCCTTACGCCGCTGATCGCCTTTGATTAGCTCATCCCTATTACGAGCAGCAAGCGCCGGCTGCCGTATTGGCACATGCACTTGGATACCCGCGGAGCGCGCGCGCGTGCCTCGTCCGCCTTCATAGTCGTGTACCTAAAGTCTGAATTAGGTTTCCTGAGTAGTTAGACGTCGTCATTCCCGCACTGCCGGGAGTCACTGCGATGCTTCTGGAATCAGCTTGGCTGCTGCAGCTCGCCGAGTGCTGTTCTTAGCGGTATCTTCGCAATGATTTCGATTTTAATCGTCGGATTTATTTTTGATGCGGTTTGTTTATATAATAAAGATGCGTTTCCTGGCGTTGCATTTAAATGACTGCCTGCGTCGTCCGCTTCCTTTCCTAACTTTTTCGCCAACGCTGTACATCAGGCGCTGATTCCTGTCACAGCTTCTAGCGGAGCTATATATAGCTCAGCTAGAAGATCGATGTACATAGACAACATTAAAGTTTGGTGGCAAACCTCAAATTCCTACTGCTTTTAAAATCTAGCGGTATTTTGGGAAAAACGTTATATAAGTTATGTTTATTACAACAGCGCATACATATTTAGACCAGACAGTCGGATTATAAATAGGCTAAAACGAATTTACCGCGTGAAGTTTGTAGCACTCGGTGATGCTGCACCGCCGTTGTCCAGGTAGAGTCTATCCTGATCAACGGCAGTTACAACATCGCAGAAACGTCGGGTGCTACAAACTTTACGCGGTAAATTCGTTTGATCCTATTTATAATTTCAGACAACTGTGATAGTCTCTGATTTCGTACAAACAGTCTATTTTTCGACCAGTGGTATATCATTTGGCACCTAGGACACTCGGATGACGCCATCTTGGATTTTGGTCCTAAAATGAAAAAAATGGGTTTAGTACTCAGCAGGATCAAGTTCAGCAAGGTCTAATAAGTCTAGGAAGAGGCAGTGCCAATAGTTCAAAAAAATGCTGCTAGTCGGGCCGTGGGCCTATCCAAATTTGCCGCCAATCTATTATACTGTCTGAATCCCCTCACCTATATCCGCCTTATATTAATGACTAGCGATTCTTCCGTATACTGTCTAAATTTATATTGGCGCAATATACAGAAGTCTAATAACAAAGCAGAGCTTTCCGCTCTTAAAGATTAAGAGCATTCTAGGGAATAGGCAACGTCATACCGAGAAACGAGCAGCGCTAATGCCGCAGCTCCGTTTCCTCCGCTCGAGAAAAAGGACGGAATGGCGTTTGCAACGTTCGCAAATTGATTTTTCTATCGCAACCGACCCCTGTATAGAGGCAGACCAAATCTAGGGTTTCGTTCGAAGAAGTCAGTGAAAGCGGAAGCTCTGCGTTTCACTTCACTGATTAGATTCACTTTGGCGCACAGTGTATCATGCAGAGTCGTGATTGACTGCAATGTTTTATTTTAAAAGCATTTTAAAAGTAAATGAAATGATTGATGGTTTGAGAGTCAAAAAAGATATTAAAATATTTAATAAAATACTATTTAAAAATACGATTTGGTTATTGTGGGTTTATTTATGTATTGGTAAAGAATCCCGAACGAAATTATTGCCAGTTAGTAGGAAAGTCATCATTCCACTTATACGGTGTTTTAGTGGTGTCCGCCACAGTCTAAAAGGTACTTTTCCTTTAACATCCTATACATCGGCTTGCTACTGATGTGTCTTTTCTGGAAGATTTGGGGATAGACGATCAGAGAGCTACCCGAATTTACCCCTATTTTTAAGGTCATTATGGCTTACCCTAACCTATGAACATATTGGCCACCAGTCCATTCAATAGACCTTGCAAGTAGATCAGTCGCAGAATCCATGACAGACAGAAGTCGCAAACATCGACATAGCGGCCTCATATGAGCCGTCTGTCTTTTACAGAAAAAGATGAACCTGAGCATATCGTTTTTGTTTCTATTTTTTACATTAGATGATTTTGTTTATTATTCTACATCAAAAAAACAAAAAGAGTGTTATATATTACAGGTAAATATATTTGAAAAAAAATAAAAAAAACGACTGCCGTTACAGAAAGTGTATTTATAATTATTTTTATTACGGTTTTTTTATGAAATATTTTTGTTTTATGTATTTATGCATATAGATAGATATATATTTCCGGAATGTACTATATGAGACCTTTCATTTGACACTAAACACGATATATTTATGTTAATTTATTGACATTTGGACATTCAGACAAGTATTCTGTGACACTCGGGATAAAATTACGATATTAACAATATCACACACTTCTAAATCGGTACAAGCGTTTAGAAGTTACGGTGGAATAAAATATCATGGTTTAATAATTAATACATACCGGTTTTTTTCCGAGTACATTTCCGTAGTTTTATAATTTTCCATTGGAATAAATTCGTAAAAACCAAAACAGACATTCAAAAATCGGTAATATTTTGTGGAATGTAATAATTAAACACTTTGTATAATTTATTTTGCTAAATTAATGTTCCAAATATTTCTCTTCGTTACTAGGCCAATCGGATCTATTCCTGAAGGCCGCGAAGAGGAATAACGAAAAAAAATAGACTGTCAAATGATTAATCTCAACACTCACCGCGAAACACGGCGATTTATATTGAAGACGCTGCTTTCTCCTTATATGAGAGCAAGGGGTCGCGGTACGTACCCTATGACACTCGGGAGGACAACATCATTCTAACAATACGACACACTTCTCAATCGCTTCAAGCGTTTAAAAGTTATGGTGGAATAAAGAAACGGAAAACATACATAGATGAATCCTGAACACATAACACTTCTTTTTTTGGGCAGTCGTTTAAAAATACTACCAAAGAAAGAAGATTGGTAATGCATCACCAAAACTTATGTCTATTTATGTACAATTTTGAATGCCGCGTAGTACTGATTCCCATTTTGTGATCAACCTTAACGTTAAATACACCATCTGCAGTCTTGCGGAAACCTACTACGATAAATTTTCATTAATTTTGACGTTCCTTTTTTTGGTCACAATAACCGCGACTCGGATGTCAACCATGCAAGGGGGACTTCCGTTCCGCGCCTAATAAATTATGCGCGAGCGAAAGTGTGCGTCTTCCTTGATATTTTAGGAAATCTGGAATAAAGGCGGAAGGGTTAGTAGGTATCTCTGGGCCTGAAATTCACGCTTCAGCAGCGACCTGAATACAAAAGGAAAGGTTTACCGAAAACCATAAATTACGATAATTGCTGCTGCAGCTCTTCGAGGGGTGGAAATTGGAGATACCTGAGCGAAGTGGTGGCCCATTGTGATATATTTAGCCATAAAAAATGGTCTTAGACGCAAATTTATTGCGGGAAATATACATGAATAGCTATAATGATAAAAAGGAGGGTGTAGACTGATATTACAGTATTGCAATTATTTTCTAAAAGTACTTACTACTGACTATCGGCATAGTGAGAAATGAGACAAATGAGACAAATAAGTACCTTCCGCTCTAAGAAACCAACATAAGGTATTACACAGTGCCGCATACTGTTTTTGCAAATGATTCCATTGAAACATAGTTGTGTATATATGAGAGTGTGTGATTCTGCACAGGTATGTATCTGTTCAAGCTTTTATGGTCTGGTCTATTACCGCTCTTATGAACTCGTTTTTATTTAATGAACAAAAACGAGTTCATCAGAGCGGTAATAGACCAGACCATAAAAGCTTGAACAGATACATACCTGTGCAAAATCACACACTCTCATATATAGACAACTATGAGACATACACGTAGATTTACTTACACACACCCATTAAACACACATCAGAATCACACATATAAACACACTCATCCTACTCTATCATACACACTCACAAATCGAGAGAACATGATTATACAGGGTGCGGCAGTGAGGAGGGACGGTTTTAAAAAAATCATAAAATAGTTCATTTTTACTCAAAAACATATTTATTGATGGAATCAGGTTCGCAAGGAAATAGCATTTGAGACAGTCAAGTGTGGAAAATCACATCGAAATCGTTGATGGAGTGCTGGAGGCGTTCTTGGAAATTCGCGTAGACTCTCTCCAACATCGCTTTTTCAAGTTGGGCGACTTCCACGCGAATTGCGTCCTTCAATTCGTCCAGAGTTCGGGGCTTGTTCTCGTATACTCTAGCCTTGAGGTGTCCCCATAAGAAAAATCATTCCACGCAATTCGCGTGGAAGTCGCCCAAGTTGAAAGAGCGATGTTGGAGAGAGTCTACACGAATTTCCAAGAACGCCTCCAGCACTGCATCAACGATTTCTGCCACCACATGCCTGATGTGATTTTCCACACATGACTGTCTCAAATGCTATTTCCTTGTGAACCTGATTCCATCAATAAATATGTTTTTGAGTAAAAAATAACTATTTAATGATTTTTTTAAAACCGTCCGTCCTCACTGCCGCACCCTGTATAACATAATATATAAATATTATTACACAACATCACGCACATAAACTGTATATTATCAGGAAACTATTTTGGCCGTAATATTGTTATTATTATTTATTAACTTAAGACCCGAGCGCTGTTTTTCTCTTTTGTTGGAATAAAATAAAAAAAATAAATAATAAATAGTTTTCGTAAAAAAACAAAGACGTATAGTAAAAAAAACAAAATGAATTAAATGCGTATTATCACAATGACGAAAATAACTAGAAATTCATTAATATTTTATCGTTTTATGGATTTACCTTTTTACCCATTTATTAGCAAACTAAATTTATGTTGTTCCCTTTCTATTATAGCATAATGAAATGCGTGGGTGCTTGAAAAAGATAAATATATTCTGTTTTATTTGCTGCTTGCAGATTATTAACATTGCCAATCGACAATTTCATCGATTAATGTATGAAGAAGTCGTCCATTCGTTACTCAACTGAAATTTTACTGTTTGCAACGCTCGGCGACGTTCTCAAAATGGTAATAACTGAAATCAGAGACTATCGCGGTTGATTGACATTATAAATAAGATAAAAAACGAATTTACCGCGTGAATTTTGGAGCAGCCGACGTTTCGGCGACGTTGCAGCCGCCGTTGGCTAGGGTAGACTGGAATCTACCCTAGTCTACCCTACAGTTTACCCTAGACAACGGCGGTTGCAACGTCGCTGAAACGTCGAGTGCTACAAAATTCACGCGGTAAATTCGTTTTTGATGTTATTTATATGTTTGGGATATTAATGTTATATGTTCATTTGTTCTAGGCCTTCGTTACTGACAAAAAAAATGCTGAATAGGAAAACATGCAGTTGATGGATCCTCCGTACAGTCCTGTCCTAAAAAAAACTGTTTATAGCGGTTCCAATTTACACTTTCAGGAATCAAAGATAAGTTGCCTGGTCAGCGGTTTCAAAACCCTGAAAAAGCTGTCGAAGCGTTCAGACGGGCTATTTTATCAACCCTAACATCGAAAAAATAATCGGTTGTGTAACCCCAAGACTTTATTGGCAAGTAGCTAAGGACTGATTTCATCTGAATATTAATTTCGTAACTAAATTCGATGAGCGCCCTCTCGGCCGGCGGACGAACACGGTTGGGTTCCGTTGCAACCGCCGAGATAATAAAAATATTTGGCGACATTCAAATGTTATTAGTGTAGAATGATAATTTCTGCTCTGTAGGTTGTGTTCATTTCTTTATTGATTATACCTACGTTACGAGTGCAATGTACATATATCTATACGACCACACTGATATCTTATAACCCTAATGTATACAAATAAATAAATAAAATATGAGATATTCCTTATAGCTTGTGAATGAGATACTCCAATCAACATTTTACAATGCGATTTCAGCCTAATGAGGCACCAGTGTCCCAAATTTCAAGTATCTACGTCCAATATTTGGAGATTGATATATGACTAGTGCCCCCCCCCCCCCCACTGATTTCAGCCACAATCTTTTCAACTCTTGCCACGACCAAGTGATGCCTGCCTACCAAATTTCAGCTCAATCGGATTACGCCTATGGACGCTATCGTGGAGGAATACACACAGACACAGAGACAGATTTACATCTGGAAATGGTCTTAATCGCCTTAAGGCGACTCAAATTGGATATTTCGACTTCAAATCAAAAAAAAAATCTGCGTTCACAATACTTTCTTTCCTCGACGGTTGGTCGGCCGGAAGAGTAAAATTACTGTCTCGAAAGTTAGTTAGTGAGAATACAAAACAGCATAGATTGTAAAACTAAAGGGATTTTCATAAAGAAAAAAAAAATAGCTATTTTCTCTTATATCTCTTTGACGTTCACTGCACGGTCGATAGAACGATGAATCGTTAAAACGTCCTGCGGTGACGGGTTCGCCCGTTGTGGTTGACATCTCAATATATTAGTCAGAGTGCACAGTCGATTGGCTTACGCCGCACGGTGCGCAGACCGTCCAGGAGCGCCAGAAGGTTGATTGCCAGGGGAAACTAGCCATAAGTCCAGAGTCCTACCCAGGCTCACACTTCATGCGTGGAGGCCTCGGATAGGTGTTGACCCGTGAGTGTGACCAACCCTGAACAGAATGGGTCTTCGTGGCCAACTCAGCAAGGGCCCATTAACTCCCTAAATACAATAACTGCAATAACAATACACATAGCACATGTTACACGCACGCATGCATATAAACACGAACTTATATAGGGTTGGTTGTACGAAATTGTCATACTATAATAAACCAGCCATTGTGAAATTTCCCAATAAACAGTAGAAACAAACAAAAACAAAAATATTCCCAGTCAGTCAGGTGTTCCCCACGTATGAGTGGTATTGAGTTATGAAACCGTTTAAATTATTGAGCTTTGCACCTCAAGCACGATTACTATTCTTCTACCATCGCATATATAGCACTCTAGAGACTACACCTTTTACTGCATTCTGCGTCTCCGTCAATAGCTCTCTTTACAGCCTTTCCGTATTATCCCCTTATGAATTCCTTGCGGAAACGTGAGATGAATTCTCACAAATTATTTACGAAGTTTTCTAGCCCTCGAACACGCAATGATATATTGTGTAATGCAAATAAAGAGTTTTATGATATATTCGATTCCTCATTACTCGTAAACTAGTATATAATATAACACATATTAAAATGTATTATAGGTACGGGTGTACCCAAACAACGTTTTCCATTTCCGGCCCACCAACCGACGAGAAGGGAAAGTATTGTGAACGCACAGTTTTTTTTTAACTTGAGAACCCCTGAGACTATTAATATTATTTATAGTTGGAAGTCTGTCTGTATGTCTGCCTGCCTGTGTCTGTCTGTCTGTTTGTGTGTATTCCTCCACGATATCGCCTAAACGCCTAATCCATTGAGCTGAAATTTGACGTGCAGGAATCATTTGGTCATGGCAAGAGTTGAAAAGTTTGTGGTCGAAATCAGTCAACCAGGGGACGCATTAGTCATATTTCAATCTCGAAATATTGGACCTACAGACTTGAAATTCTGGATGGAATATTGTATAATTTTGGATGGAATATCTCATATTCAATCTACAGAATGGCGGTGTCGACTACAACGGGCGAACCAGTCACCCCAGGCTGGTATAACGATATAGATCATTCTTTTAGCCGTGGGATGAGCGTAGAAGACTTGGGGACAAGACGATCTACTGTCATATCATAGAGACTATAATTAAAAATAGATTAATTGCGTTTTTTGATGCAAACAATATTCTTAGTGAAAGACAATTTGGATATACACGGAGAGAAATGGTTTCATTAATTTTACAAAACCACATTTGGTTAAATAATTATTCATAAAATTAATCAATAATTAGTAATATCAACTAAACCAGTTACAAAATCGATTGATTAGTTTTACGAAACGGGTTTAAGTTGAACTAACAGTATGAAGTTTGATAAAATTTACAAATGCTTCCGATAGTTTTAACAAAATGTCTTAGTCAGTATTACTTAAGTAAAAGACCAATAAAAATACTTTAAAATTAAACAATTTGTTGTTGGTATTACAAACAAAATTTTGTTGTTTTTACGAAACCTTGAACTTTGTATAAACAACTGACAAACATTGTTAGTTTTACTATATGCTACTGTTGAAGTTACGAAATCATATAATTGAAAATTACAAATGTATTTCGTAATATATAAAAAACCTTTAATTTCGTAGTAATAATAGATAAACGGTGTTAATGTTATAATAATTATTTGTCCAAATTACGAAATCATACAATTAAAAATTACAAACAATTTTCATATGTATTATCTGTATAAAAAATTGACACAAAAGGTTAATTGTACAAATAATGTCGCATAATTAAGACATTTTATTTGTTATACATACATTTGGAATAATTTGGTCCCACATATAACTAAATATTAATTTGTACACAACGTTAAAGTCATGAAATTTTAGTGAAGCTACGTATTTCTCAATATTATTTTTTTTTAACGTCACTGATAATGATTTCGTATATTTAATCATAAATATTATTATAAACTACATAAATATTGGTTTTTTATAATACTCTATGTTTGTTACTATTACCGAAATATTTTCGTAAATTTTATCAAGAAATATTAGTGTAACCTACATATATAATCGTATGTTCTAATATCTGTTATTGTTTTTCATTACTGATAAAGATTTGGTTAATTTTATAATGTCATATTCGTATAACCAATATCAACATTAGTATTTTATAATTTACAATTCTTTGCTATTATTACCAATAATAATTTCGTTAATTTTATTATGAAATATTAGTGCATTCTAAATTAAATTCGTATTTTAATATTAGGTACCTTATTTGTTATAAGTACTGATAATCATTTCGTAAATTTCATCAAGAAGTATTAGTATAACTTACATATACATTGGTATTTTGTAATACTCCATTTTTTGTTATAGTTACCAAAAGCATTTCGTTAATTTTATCAAGAAAAAATAGTGTAACCACCAAATACAATTTGTATATTCTTTTCTATTATTTGTTATAATTATTGATTAAACATTTCGTAAAAAATTTTATACATATTCGTATTACAACCAACATAAATACTGGTATTTTCCAATATTCAATTCTTTGTTATTATTACGGACAACGGCTTCGTTAATGTTATAATGAAATATTAGTTGAAGCTACATTTAATTCTTATTTTTTATATTCTAGGCTTTGTTATCATTACTGATAATGATTTTGTAAATGTTATGATAAATATTTGTACAACCTACATAAAAATTGGTATTTTCTTATAAAAAATTCTTTATTATTATTACCGATAATGAATTTGTAGATTTTATTATGAAATATTAGTATAAACTACATTCATATTGGTATATTGTAATACCCTTTTATTGTTACAGTTAACAAAACCATTTCGTCAATTGTATCACAATATTTGTACAAACTTCGTAAACATTAGTATTTTCTTATAAAAAAATCATTATTATTATCAATACTTAATGATTTTGTAAATTATTTTATGAAGTTTTAGTAATAAATACATAAACATTGGTATTTTGTAATACTCTTTTTTTTTGTTACAGTTACTGGAACCATTTCGTAAACTTTATCAAGAAATATTAATATAACCTGCATAATGTAACCAACACAATCGTATTTTCTAATGTTCTATTATTACTTTCCTGTTCAAGGAAAGTATTATAGACGCACTTCTGTGTGTGTGTGTGTGTGTGTATTCTCTGACGATAGCGCCGAAACGCTTCATCCGATTGAGCTGAAATTTGGCAAGCAGACATCATTTGGTCATGGCATGAGCTGATTGTGATTGAAATCCTTCCACCAGGGTTGGCTCCATACGAGGGAACTCCTCAACGGTCAACAGCAAAGATCCAAAATTTTGTATACGTATTCATTTATGATAGCAATTTCCAAGTTGCACCATGACATGGCTGATGTACCCTGGGTTGGCTCCCGACGAAGGAACTCCTCAACGGTCAACAGCAGGGACCCAAAAAATTGTATACGCACTCATTTATGATAGCAACTTCTAAATTCAACCATGACATGGCTGATGTGAACCCTGGGTTGGCCCTGGGTTGATGTGACCCAAAATTTTTTATAGGTACGCATTCATTTATGATAGCAACTTCTAAGTTCCACCATGACATGGCTGATGTACCCTGGGTTGGCTCCCGACGAGGGAAATTCTGAACGGTCAACAGCAGAGACCCAAAATTTCGTATACGCATTCATTTATGATAGCAACTTTGAAGTTCCACCATGACATGGCTGATGTACCCTGGGTTGCCTTCCAAAGAAAGAACTCCTCAACGGTCAGCACCAGAGACC